>JANIJG010013697.1:6442-32069 GCA_024611175.1 Megaceryle torquata
GCCCAGTTCTCCAGTCTGTCCAAGTCCCGCTGGATGGCTGCACAACCTTCAGGTGTATCTGCCAATCCTCCCAGTTTTGTGTCATCAGCAGACTTGCTGAGAAGACTCTGTCCTGTCATCAATGTCATTGATAAAGATGTTGAACAGGTCTGGACCCAGCACTGATCCCTGGGGGAGATATGTTGCTACAGTACTTTACTATGTAGGGTTGTTTCAAGTTTCTGTTAACATACAGTTAACATTACTCTTAACATAACAGTTCTATGCATATCAAGTTACAGCTGCCTGATTAGTGGATTTATGGATGGGTTGTTTAATGCAGACTTTTATTTTCTGTCTTCAGTGCTGAAACAACAACCTGGCCAGCTTCTTAACATAAGATTTCTGTGTGGGTTTTTCTTTCCAATTTCTTTTCATGAGAGAGTTTGGAATAGACATACTGGAAGTATGACATTTTGAGGCTTGCATTTAGAAAGTCTTCAAATAAGGACTAAAAAACAGAGGCTGGATTTATAAATTGTGCCTGCGGACTGGAGAAAAGCCATGTCACTCCAGTCTTCAAAAAGGGCAACAAGGAAGACCCTGGTAATTACAGACCAGTCAGCCTCACCTCCATCCCTGGAAAGGTGATGGAGCATCTCATTCTAGAGAACATATCTCAGCACATTGAAGAAGAGAAAGGTTATCAAGAGTAGCCAGCATGGATTTACTAAAGGGAAGGCATGCCTGACTAATCTGATAGCCTTCTATGGTGGCATAACTGAATGTGTAGATACAGGGAGAGTAATGGATGTTGTCTATCTAGACTTCAGCAAGGCTTTTGACATTGTCTCCCATGACATCCTCATGGGTAAGCTCAGGAAGTGTGGGTTAGAAGATGGGATGGTGAGATGGGTTAAGAACTGTCTGAACAATAGAGATCAGAGAGCCGTGATCCATTCTATGATTTCTTCTGCAGCTTTTGCAATACAAGGGGACTCACCTCACCTTTTCACAGTGGTACTTTTGGGGACCTTACTGTGGCAAAAGCATCTTGGCAAAAAATATCCAGGTACTGTCTGTCACCTTTTCAGAGCTAAAACATGACATGTTGAGCAGTATGCCTTTCCTGCTGTAGGCTTTTGCTATGTCTCAGAGGTAGTGAAAGTTGATTTATATGCTAATGATTTAAGTAAGATGTTCACCTATTAAAGAAGAAGAATAAAGAATTCTTTTTAAAATTGATTGTGGTGTCCCTGAGATACAACATTGTTGCTACATGTGTTCAAGAGGCAGAACAAATGAAAGACAGGACCAAGAACAAAATTGCTTAATACTACCCTTTTAGCAAGAGCTAAATTAAAAAAAATATAATGTCTGGAGGATTGAGAACAGGATGATGAAAGAAAGCAATTGATGTCTGAAATTAATTTTTCCATCACTGGGAAACAACTGCCCAAAAGTATGCAACTAAGTGCCTTCTACAAAAGAAAGAAGACCACACGCCAGCTTGTTTAATTAATGTGATTATTGTTGAGAGTGTCTCTGGACTAAAGTTTGAATTACCAGTTCATAGGAAGTTATAGTGGTTTGTCAGTGTTGTAAAGTCTTGAATCACTTTGATCTACAGTCTTCTAGACTTCACCTCATGTCATGGTTGGATTTCAAAAGGAAAGGTAGGAAATCAGTTCCATTCAAAGAAGAATTTTGAGACAAATGAAGACATGAAGCTATATAATTTTTGAAACCTGAATTTTAGTCTATATAGTTTAGTCTATGACTTTACTTTCTGCTAATACAGCTAAGGAGGAAATGGCTGGAACATTCATCAGTAGAGTGATATGTTCTAAAAGGTATAGAGTTTTCTCTCAGAAACTGCATTGTTGTTGGCCACCTCCATCATATGTTGGATTAAGAATTACAGGACTCCTGCTTAGAGTTGGATTTATCTGAGTGCAAATGATATTTTGGTAATTAATTTTAGTTTCCAGAAACATGGAACTATTGAAAGTTTAGAATATCAAACAGCTTTGACATTTGACTGTCAACAGTCTTTTCATTCCTATCCAAAAGCTAAATTTCCTTGGCATGTCCATAATACAATTTTGGGGTTTTGTTTTGGGGTGTACCTTTTTTTTTCTTTTCTGTTTCTTTAAAAGAAAAAAAAAAAAAAAAAGTAAGAAGATTTTTTATTTTAAATTATTTCCTAATATATTTCAGCTAACTGAAAGGTATGGGATTCAAGGCTGTCCAGGGTTCTTTATTACAAAATAGCAGTCAGTTTATTTACTGACAGACATTTCTATCAAGTAATACACAGGGAATGTGTACAGCATATATGGAGATGGACAAGCAGACTATGCTGAGCTACCTGAGATAGGTATCCTGCTTCTTTTAGCAACTATATATTTCAGACTTGGTAAGGATCAAATTCTTCTAGGTGATAAAGAATGGCTGTGGAATAGAAATGAGTCTTTAGTGTTACATAGTTAATACTCTCTCCTAATTAACGTCACACTCCTTTGCCTTCCTTCATAGCTTTTCACAAGATTAGCTCATTAGTTGTGCCACAACTTTCAACCAGAGTTCACTGGACAACTGCATAATGGAAAATCAGGTTTTTATGCCCAGTTTATATAGTCATTTTTTTAGCAAACATTGTTTTCTTATTGGGTATTGGATTTATGTTTGGTATATAACTGATGGTACATCTCTGTTGTGTTGTGTTTGTCAAATAACATAGTTACTTCATGTTTGTCCTGAAAACCATATTCAATGAAGTTTTAAGCCCTTCTAGAACAATTTTTTTGCTTGAATATTGTTTCAGGTACCTTGTTCCCTCAGCCCTGTCACAGGGTCTTTCAGGCAGCTGAGCCATTGAGAAGTGGATTTCAAATCCTAATATCATCCTCTAAAACAGAAGACAGAATTTGCTGGCAATCTGCTTTTATACTAAAATTCAAAGTATGCAGGTGTGCATGCAGTAAGTTTCATACAAACAGTAATTGGGTAATTAACCTCTTCCTCCTTCTCACACATCTTTGAACATTGGCTTCCTACTTACCTCAGAAAGACTCATGAATCTTAGGAGGGTTACATAAAATAAGGCAAAAATTAAAAAAATAAAATATTCCTAAATTGACCAGTAAAAATATAGGTATGTTGCCAGAATCATCACAAAGTTGGTATGCCAGGGTCACACACTGCAAAAGCAGATTATCAAAAGGAAGACCCCAAATTCTTTAAACATTTTCTTGTATCTCCAAGTTGCAAAATATCTTCTCATTGCACTATAGCCATATATAAACATGGACTTTTTCAACACCTAGGCAAGTCCAGCATCCCTTGCCTGATCATTTGTTAACATATATTTTTGCCTTGACTCATTTTCTTCACTCTTTTAATTTTGTATTAATAAAAATTAATCTGGTCAGGCATAAGCAGTAGTTATCCCAGGAAATGGTGTATCTAAAGTTAACATATTTCTGATATGGCAGCATGATTTTTGGTTCATTTGAAGGGCAGGTGGCTTTCAGATAATATGGGAACACCACAGAGTAATAGCTATTTCTAAACATCAGCAGTTTAATCCAAGCCCTATCAAAGTAAGGAGAAAGACTCCTATTAATTTCAGTAGTTCTTTGGTTTTTATTATTGCAGGATCAACTACAGCTCAACTTTATGTTTTAAATTAGATGCATGCTATGTTGTTATCTGAGAAAATTGCCTAGGTCACTGATTTTGAGAAGATGCAAGCACATTAATAGCAATACACGTGGAAAGTCTTTTAAGATCACACAAGTGCTTAAGAACTTTGTACACAAGAAAGAACTTGAAATAATGAAAAATTGTTAATTGCCTTTTCTTAATGATTGTTCTGGTTTAAGATGACCATGTTAGACTTAACAATAAATCTGTTAAAAAATTAAAAAAAATAATAAAAAAAAAAAATCACAGGAAAAGGACAAAGTTCAATATCAGCCTTGGGTCCAATGCCATATAACGGATGCAAATCTATTAGGTTTCTCAACACAGACATTCTTCTAACAAGAGTTGGTTGCAGAAATTCAGTGGTAGCAAGTGTACAGGAAAAAAGTAGCTCCAGATTCTAATAAAATACTTCATACTGTAAGAAAAATCTTTATTTGAGGAACTGTCTGTTTTGTCATTAGTATAATTTATAACAACAGACATAAAGATACTTTCCACTGGACCTTGTTCAAACAATTTAAAATCACTTCTCTTGCCTTAAACAAATAAACCCTTGTCGTAATACAGTCAAAGGTCTTGTGATGCTCTCGTTCAATACAGTAATCTTTATATATAATCCACTGTACATGAGTTTGCATGGGTTTTAGAAATAACTTTCCTTCAATGTGGAAATTAAAAAAATAGCAATTAACTAGAAAAGTTTCATAGATGACAAATAAAGAAACCAAGTTTGCCCTCTCATCAGGTATACAAATGATACTGGAATTGATAAACACTATTGAAGATGAAAATAATTTTGAACTGTTGAAAGTTAACTCATAATTACACACATAATAGCTAGATCATGTTTTTCATTTGTCTTCCCATTATGTCTATCAATAGAGTACTCCAAACAGCTGTTACCAGAGTGCAATAAATAAATAAATAAATAAATTACAAAAAAGTATTGTTGTCTGAAGTCTGTAGGTTAAAAAGGTACAAACACCAACATACAAACAAAATAGTTAAGGATGTCTGGAGCCTGTCATTTTTATCACAGGGACAGCATCCTACAATTGTGCTTTTAATGCTGTCAACACAATCTTGAAAACAATATTTCCCTCTCACTACTCCTACAGAAGATTTTTTCAGAGATTCATATCAGCTTTATTTCAGTCAAAATTTATTCACAGTTTGCACCTTTTATCACTCTTCTAGGAGAATTTTCCCAGCCCATTAATCTATTCTGTATAATTTTTACAGAACTAGATCCTTTCTTAGCTTTAATTTCACCAAAGAGATGAAAAATTGTTATCCACATTACCTTTATTCCCCTTTACTACCCCTTCTCCATCTTTATTTCCTGGCATTATGAAGGAGGTTCCAGCAAGGTTTTGTGCCATAACATCTCTCTAACAGTGGCCTCATTTGAAATTTCCTTAACTTGGGGTTGCTTTCTCCTTTATCATAACAGAGTCACTCTCTGACCACATAATATAGCTAGGACTTTCTTCTCATCTGTCATTTCCAGTGGTTCTCAGCTTACAGAGAAAAAATGTATTACTCCATAAACGATGTTGTACTTCACACCAATAAATTTTGCCCTATTTATATTACCAGTAGACTGCACACTTCAGACTGAGTCAAAAGGGTCAGCCATTTCTTCCATCTGCAAATTATCCACAAATATGTAAAGCAAAAACCTATCTATCAGTTACTGGTAATGTGACGTGACAGTTTTTGATGCTACAGTCAGAGTCCAAGTTCTGTTGTAAAAGGCACTATGTAAATGCACCAGTCCCTTGAGGAATAATGTTCAAGAAACTGATGCTATGAATATATATGTCAGCACATGGCAAGATGACTTGCAACTAATTATTGCAAGTGCTGCTGTGAACACTCACTATACAGAATTTGCTATTTGGGTGCTGCAATTAGTCAAAATTTTGGAATATTTTTAGTGTCTAAATAAGATTACATACACTCCCAAAGCAAAACTTAAAGTGGAGAAAGACAAAGTATGAATTCCTCAAAATTACTTTTGAGTTACCCACAGCACAGCATCTCCTTAGTAAATTAGTAGTTCTGGTTCTAGTTGCACAGGGACACCTGAACTAGAGAAGTTCATCTAAAAAGCAGTCTGAATTCCCAAATTAAAGGAAATCATGGTTGCTCGAAGAAAATTTTATCTCAGAAGAAAACGTTTCTTTTCTATCACAGTATTCCTGGAAATAGAATGCAATTTTAGGTGGTACATTACTGTCTGAAAATAAACGAATTAATTAATAAGTAAAAAGAGGAAAATGAAGTGTGTGTTTGTTGTGCAAGAATGGTATGCTTTAGATGTGTGGTAGTTCACAGCTAGCCACGTGGCTGCTATGCTCAACAGCACAACAGAATGTTATAAATAATGAACAACCATATTAATAAAAAAACAATGACAAATAGATATATATATACACAGACACACACACATACCTGAGAAACCTGATGCACGAATCTTCCACTAGAGTTTCTCCGCCCCTGTCTTTATGTACTGGGCATGATGTCAGTATGGTATGGAATGACACCTGGCTTTGTTCTGTTGTCTATCTTGGTGGAGACCCTCATCCTGACTTCTGGTGAAAGTTAACCCTATCTTATCCAAACCCAGGACAAGGTGATGGATGGAAAAATAGACAAACAATAGCAAATCAAATTCCTTGAAATTTTATCCAAGTTAAATCACAGTCCTACTGTGTTTTTCCTTCACCTAAATTCCATAACCCTTTACCGAGGAAAGAAACAATGAAAGAAAACATGTCTGATGGAAGAGCTAACAAAGAATTGACAGTGAACTCTAGCAGGTATGGAACACAACATTTTGAGGAAGAAAACTACTAATGTTTGTGGAACAGCACCTTCCAGTTGTTCCAGATTCTTCAACAAGGATGCAGAATATTCATATTGGATTCCCATCTGGCAGGCAAAACAAGTGTAAAAATATACCTACATGAAATGTTAGCTTTCAAGTCCATCATGTGTGGAAGTGAAGACAAAAAGATAGTGGGAGAGTCTTGCCCACCCCCTTAATTGTGACAGCCAGCATAATTCAATATATTACTACTATGCAAAAAAAAATAAATCTGACAACACCAATCCAGTTCTAAAGTGCTAGACACGGAGAAAAGGAGTAGTGCTTAAGTGCTCTTCTTTTAGATTCACTGAATTTGATTTTTCAGAGCAGGTAGCCCACTCTCACAAACGCAGAGTTAGATCTACTTTTGCAAACATTTTTTTCCCCTTTACACTAAAATTGGTCAAACTGAGGATTGTTTGACATGCCTCTGGACCTTTCCAAAAGCAGAATTTGTTTCTAGGACTCCTACCTGAAATCTACAGCACATTTATTAAGTAGGAAATAGAAATACATTGAAGTGCTCTCTCTGTGAGAGCAAGAGCAATGAGCCATTGTGATATCTAATGCACATAATACTGAGAGTAGCTGCCAAGGAAGAGTGAACATAAGTTGAGAGTAAGTTATATGAGCTCATCCTTGTCAAGGAACCCATTAAGGGGGCTAAACCTGAGACACGACTGGATTACTGAAATTTCTTGTATAATATCAGAGTTAATAAAATAATAACAAATGCATTACATAATCAGAAGCAAATTGAATTCTATCAATTTTATGCACACTTTCTATTTGCCCTATATGTACTGTCTTCTAGTAACAGAAATCTATCTACTTTCACAGCATTCTTGAGGCAGGAATGTCCAGAACAATTTCGACATAGCATGGATTTCAGAACCTGAATCTTTAAACAATAGTAACCTTATAAAACAAAACCAAAATAACCAACCAAATAAAAAACACACACAAAAAAACTCCCACCAAAAACAACACGAAACCCACAAACCCAAAACAACAACAAAAGATAAAAATAATAAATAAAAAAACCTCAACAAATAAATAGAGTAGATTTCCATGGTTTGAAGTAGATATAGCCAGCAAAAACAGGCATAAAAAGTGGACCTATATAAGGCTTTTTACATAATCTTATGAGGAAACCAGGATTTCTCCTTGACAGCTACAACTCCTCTAGATCCATACAAGTACATGCTCCATCTGGCAAGGCAGTATTAATTTGGAAGTCTTAAAAAAATATGTTTGGATGTACTTGCATATGGTACCAGCATATATATATGGAGAGTCTGTGTAATTGTATTGATTCCTTCCTGCAATCAGACATACCCTTTAAGACAAATACCCTGATTATAAAGTCTGCTTTTTTACCTGTTGTGCACCTCTCAGCACTTCTTTCGAAATTGACTATTCCAATATTTTCCATGGGCAAGGTGTTTTTGTTATGGTAGATGGATTCTCAGTAATCCTGAAATCAGTCTCAATAACTGACACATAAGATCATAGGGAAAAGAGAGACTGCAAATTTCTAAAAAATGCACATAGTGGTAGTAACAATAGGAAACCATTAAATACAATAATATTTATGATTGGGAAGTAGTCACAGAACTTAGCAGTGAATGTTCTACTTTCCATCATACAGGACAGAAAGCTCAGGTTTAGCAAATTCTGTGTTTCACGTCTCTCCTATCCACACAGTTAGCTATTGACCTAAGAAGATCTGAATTTAGCACATTATTCAGCTGGTTTTAACTCATTTTGTTATGCAGAAATCAGACCATGCTCTCCTCATAGACTGGTATATAGTTGTGTGGCCACTAAGGCTAGTACACAGTTGGCTTTTCAAGGGGCTAAGTTCTACCTCACTAGCAAGGAGCAGAGATGAGAAAGTGCTGGTGGTTTGGGTGGGTTTTTTTTCTCAGAGATAAGGTTGAGGCAGTGCTATGACTGCACTATGAGTTTAGGTAAATGTATGAGCTTAGGCTAAGCATATCAGGAAAGAGGCCTTGTTTTCTAAGTCTAAAACAAAGTATGTTTAAATGCTATATAGTTACATGAAGATGACTTTTCTCATTTGAGCATGCTAACCACTCAGCATGTTAAGCATGAGTAGTTAGCATGCTGTAGGCATGTTCTTTTGTCCTCTGGGTAACTGCACAGTTAATGATGCTGTTTGAAGGAAAACAGAAGGGCACAGGAGAGTCCCACTTCAGAACAGCTCCAGGCTGTTGCTTTAAAAACATATTTGGAAGATACTGGTTTAGATGTCAAAACAATGTCCCCAAAGAATGTTCCTACTCTTAACTTGTTGAATAAGGAGAGACATCAACACAATGTCCTCCATAAATTATCTGGAAGAGTACTCAAAGAAAATGAAATCACCCCTTCTAAGCATGACAAGGAGCTGAATGCTGCATTGCAAACATAGCCATCTGAATAAAGCTACCTACAGTTATTAACAATTTTAAATTAAAAATATTGTAGTTGGCACATCATCTGACAAGATCAATAAACTGATGAAAATAACATCCATATGGCAATAAAGACAACATCTCATTATGAAATAATAAGGAAACTATAGGGAGAAGGTATTTTAAATTATATATTGCATCTAAATAAAATAAATAGTGTGTTCTTTAAACACCATGTTGAATATTTTATACAGTCTCAAAGTAATATACCTATCTGAAAATATATGAAAGCTACATTGACCTTAGGTTATCCATCTCAGCAAAAGAATGCATGTAAGTGCTTGGTACACTTCCTCCTTTTTATGTTATCTTTAATCTTTTGCATCAAAATGTGCATAAAGTCACTTCAAAAGAATTTCATTGTAAATCCTTGCAACGATTAACAGCAAGTTCATGCTTTAACAAATAATCAGCAGTGAGAGATTGCCTGTTCTGAGAAGTAGCATAGTGACCTGAAAGATTCAGTCCTAAAAGCATCTTTGCTATAACACCTCCTCGACATACATAAACTATTTTTTATACACCTGGTTCGTTGATATAGTCTTTCATCCCACTCATCTTCTATGTGATTGCTGTTTTGAAGATGGTAAGGGAATAGATTTGATTTTGGTAGTTATTTTCTGGGATTTGGGGAGTGTGATTTTTAATCTATTGCAAAAGACATTCTCATTATTAGAATAAATCATAATCTGAGTTTACTTTACTGGTTTTCTTTTGACTTATGAATCCTGTTTTTCATTTCCTCTGTGCTCTTTTATTAATTGACAGGTGGTCCTGGTGTGGTTCATTACAGCAACCTCTCTCAGGTTACTGGCTGACTCTCCAGATGTTTAATTTCATCATTTTTATATGCTTCAGTGACTTTCTAGGCTACTTCTATCTAACACTGGTACACTTATCTTCCTTTTCTATTCCTTTCTCCCATTAGAAAAAGTGATTTCGTTATTGTTGTTGTTGCTGTCTCACATTTAAATTAATTCCTCTGTCATTAGATTCAGCATTTTAAAGAATCCTTCATGAGATTAGTCCTGGAAAACCTTCAAATCTCAGACCATTTCCATCTGAAACATGAACACCTTTGTGACATTGCATACAATTATGATGCTTGGTAGTTCACCATCCTCAAAAGCCAGCATAACTTTGTGATCTCCACTGTGACTTAGGTTCTTTGATTTACACATGTAGAAAAAAATTATGAGAGAGATTTATAAATGTTGTAATGATCTGAAAATTTTGGGATGGGAAAGGCATTTTTTTTATTATCCCTTGGTATTATAAATCTTCCTTTTGTTTGATATGTATGACACCTAGAATGACAAAATGTTCAAATTGACAGCATTTTGTCAAGGGATCATTTTACAGGCTCTGGATAAAGAACATAATAATTGCTCTGCAACACCTGAAGCCACCTGTAAATTGTCTTATGCTTCCAGCTTTCCTTTACCACAATTTTCATGCCATAGATCTGTGAATGAACAACAGATTTTAAGATGACACTCACTTATTTTAATACATTGTTATGCACTTGACAGACTTGCATTAATTTACTTCCAGTGTTGCAATATATTGGCTACCATACCTTGTGAAATATCTACATTCAGCTAAAATTTAAAGCTACAAATGTAAATGAGGTAATCTATTTTATTTACTATTTTTGATAGATAATTTTTTTTAATCTTTGTTCTCCAACTTCATCCAGTGTTAAAACTGAAATTCAGTTGTAGAAAACATTGGTAAAATTCCACAGTTCTTCATATCTTTGGGAGGGATACATATCAGAAAGTTTAAAGGGAGTCCTTTCTCCGGTCAGTTCCAAAGCCAAAAAGCCTGTCTATGACAAAATTCCTTATAAAATTTATAGACACGCTTACTTTTGAATTGTTTAGATAAGCTTTGCACTAACTTCTGAACTCTGTGTTCTGGGAGTAACCACTCACTGCTCCTCCCTAACCCAAGGAACACCTACTTAAAAAGAAACATCCATTTTAAATTCAGAACTGCTTACTTACCAAGACAAAAGAACTTTCAACAACAGACGAGGAATTTTTTTCTTCTATGTATATTTCAGTTATTGTAAGAAGATAAAGCAGGATTATGTACTTAATTTAGTACATAATTTTATGTTTTTCAAGGTGTGTACTATGCCAGAGTCACAGAAGTCCATGATTCTCTCTTGTTTTTCTCATGGATTTAGAGATAGTACCCATGTAACTGTGCTATCATTCTCCTTAAGAGAACTCTAGCATTTTTGTTAACAAACTTAAATCAGTTAGCAACAGTCTCCTTTAGAAGTCTAAGTTACCTTCCAGCCATAAAATAAGCAAAGACTTTTTATGCATTGTCTCAAGCTTTCATCATACTTTCATTGTTACACTTGCCAGTGAGAAGTGAGTTAATGAGCAGGAATATGTAAAGTCAAATTTCTAGGTTAAATAGAGCCTGGTAGTGTCATCTATCTGTGCAAAGAACTTCTGTTTGAGCTGTAACCTTTTCTGGGACTATCATGAATTGAAATGACCAAACGTCATGTAGTCAACCATCTTTTCCTGTATAGGTTGCAGTCTATCCATTGCAATATCCTGGTTCAGGTTTACAGTCAGTATGGGCAAATAAAAATCCATGTGTACAATGAAAAAAGGAAGTTTGAATAAAATTCTTCATATCTAATAATGAAGTGAATATATGATATTACAGGAAATCTTATCTCTTAATTTTAAATATGACTTACTCTGTTTTCTTGGTACCCAAATACATGTAATTTTTGGGAAAAAAAATGAAGTAGTGTTTCCCTGCCTTGAATGTGTGAAATTTCACAATTTAAATGAAGTACAGAAATAAAAATGGTATCTAACAGAAGCTGTAGGATCAAGAGCAGGTATTTGAGAGCACCTGTAGTAAAAAATTTAGATAAAAAAATTGCAGTTTGCACATCTAAACAAAATGAGAAGCAGTTTGCAACTGCAATGAAAACCAACACTTAATGATGAAATTATTTCAGAATGAGATAATTTTTAAAAAAAAGTGGAGGGCTTTTTTTTTTTTTTTTTTTTTTTGTTACATTTAATCAGTCAAAAATTAATCAGACAGTAGTGATGAGAAAATGAAGAATGAAGTTACACTATAGTGCCAACCTTAACTGGTACCACTCTCTGAAAAGCAACATCTGAATTCTTAAAGAAAAAAAAAATTTTTAACCAAACAAGAAAAATTGGAGTCATTATGTATCTGTTCTGAATTTGTTCCTGAACTGTAAATCCCCAACTACCCTTAATGAATTTGAGTGCTAAGATATCTAAGATCTCAGATATATCTCCATGAGATGTTGAGAGAGACATTCAAAACTCCTGAGGATCTTTGAAATCATGGAAGAATATTTTGAAATTTCAGATATGAATGTAATGTACATGTTATGATATTTAGTCCTTATATGAAATAATAATAATAAAAAAATATTCCAGAGGTTCTGTGCCTAAAGTGACATCCATGCAAAGCACACTGGCTTAACAAAACCCAAGTAGAGAACATAGAGGAAGATTTGTAAAGCTTGTAAAATTTATGTAACTGTTATATCATAGCTGCATGAATCTTAAGCAAGAGAAAACCAGTACATTAAGTATTCCATTTATTGTCCTTTCCTGTGATGATTTATTCTATGATTTTGGAAGGTTTTTTTCTTTTCTCTCATTTGAGGGATTAGCCACCAACAGCCACTTTCATTCTGAGTTGTATTTTATTTAACAGAAGCTTAAAAAAGTAGAATTAAGAGTGAGATATTTCTGTAGTATGCTTCATGATAGTTTCATTAAATGGCATCTATATTTTCCATACCAATCATGTCCTGGAAACAAAAGATATAAGCCCAAGAAAATAAAAACAAATAAGACGGTAGACTGATTTTAAGTTAAAAGCAAAGAAAACCAGATTTCAGCCTTTTTAAATCAAAGGGAAGGCATAGCAAACAGTGTTGTACAGAGTAATATACCCCATGAAAATTGCCTTAGTTCACAAGTGTGAAAATTCTGAAAATTCAGTCTTCCTCACTTTTTGTTATCCACTGTGCAGACTGTTTACACTGGGGCAGTACATCTATGTTCCCATTATATTAATGGAAATCAAATCAATGTGGCCAATGAATTTTAAGATCCAGGTTATTCTAAGATGGATTGTCAGAGGAAAAGCTAAGCAACAAGAGAGGCAAATAAGTTGAAATAAGGATAACAGACTATTGCATATTACAGCAAAACTATACTGCATCAAAGCACATGGACGAGTTTAATCTTCATGAGCAAATATGTCATTTAATAATATGTTCTAATGGATTTCACCTACCACTGGGAAATAATTTCTCACACATGCAAAAAACTGCTTAATAAACTCATTACTCTGTCATCTATGTCCAAACACTGTCTTGTTCCAACAACTACTGACACTTATCAGCACAAGGCTTTGAAAATATCTAAAACTAACTAATTGAGGATCTCCTGGTTAGACCAAATCTGGAATCTGGCATCTCATGCACTAACTTTGCCCACTAACTTTGGCATAGGCCATGAGAGGACTCCTCATTTGGCAAGAGAACAGACTACACCATGATAATTAACAGCATGCATATTTCAACTCTATGTGGATATGTAGTTAATTCTAACTTTGTGTAAATTAAATAGCCCTGATTCTGTTAGACTGAGAAAAGGTAAATATCAGAGACAACCAGGGGAGACATCTTACTCTCAATAGCCCATCATTCTTTTCTGTTCTGTGCCTGGTTAAGCGCAGGATACCTGAACTGTTGTATTTTTGATTGATAATGTCATGTACTAACACAGATCCTCCTCGTGATACTTGTAATCCATCTTGTTCTCCAGGTTATTTAATAAATGGAAGCCTCTTGGTAAGGTAGCCATAATCAATGTGCCTAAACTAATTTTTTTTATTAGCTATAATTATATGAGGTCATTTTTATTGGTGCAGCTAGACTGATAGATAGCTGTGTAATTGTTTTGAAAGACACAGACAGCTGTAATACAATTAAGTAACAAAGGATTGATCCTGGCTACATCAAAATCAATTGAAATTAATGGCACCCAGAAAGTCATAGAGAAGTTCAGTAGACTTTAGGATAAGGCCTAAACTCAAACTATCCCCCCATTTCTCCATAAATTCTTGTTTTACTCTGTATTTCATAAAAAAAATAAAAATCTTTAAATCATTCAGAGTGTCAACATTTTTATAGAACACAGATATTCAAAAAAGCCATCGACAATCTTGTCAATAGTTTGGACCTTTGTTGATGTTACAGAGCTGAAAGGTTAAAGCATTATCTAAAATGGAGAAAAATCTAACCCTTTCTTTCAATGTGACAGATGGACTTGCCTTGAGCACTAACAAGGCATTGCTAATTACTGATACAGTTGCAGAAAAAGCACTCTGACAGTCATGATCTATGAACAGATTTGTCTTCCAAGTGACAAGTCAAACAGAGGTTACAGAGAATCTTGGGCATTGGCAGCAGGGTGGGTGGATTATAAAAAAAAAAATCCTTACACTTTCATTTTTATTGCTGTAGGGGAAATATTGCACCTTCAACTCAGATGTTGTCCGAGACCCTTTCATGCTCATACTGTTTGCATTAAAGGCATGAATATTTCTTCCTATACATTGCCATGAGGCCCAGTAGTCTCTCAGAATCTCATTTTTTTCCTAAATTACTCCAGGATTTTGTGTGAGACAGTATTTACTGCATAGTTATCAACTGATGAACAATTAAATCATACATCACAAAAATAACACTCAATGTTTTTTGAAAAATAAGAATCTATAAAAATGCTATAGTTAACTCTATTTTTATTGTGACTATTTCTAAAACATCTGGAGCCTTATGACTTCATATTATTCAAACATAGATTTCTGAGAACTTGCATTCTGGTGAAAGTAAATGACAATAAATGGATACTAATGTGCAAAGTCAGGTAATTTTACTACCAATTCAATTTATACCAAGTATGAGAACTGAAATAAAGTGAAAAACATAGCTAAACACTATTGGCATTATCTTTGAGTCTACAGTTCTCATTTTTTAAGTGTTTCATGCTTGAGATAAAAATATTATCAATTTCTGACATCTCAAAAGAGTTCAGATAAGACTCAGTATTGTTTTTTATCAATTAAAAAAATAGTTATTCCTATTTATGAGAAATTCAAATAGGTATTCCTAATGGTGAATTAGTTTTCTCACTGCCACACTGGCAGGTGTAATATAAGAAATAAAATATGATAGTAATGTGAAGGATTTTTCTAATCAGCATTTACTCTCCTTAAGTAAACACATTACCTGTATTTATTTCACAAATATTAGAAGTCTCTCATAAAACCTATCACAATGACTTTGGGTGTAATAAGATTAACTCATTTGGGTCAGATCCCAAATGGGATTAGGCTTCCTGGTGCAAAGCATTACAGCAATTCAGTGTTAGGCAGTGAGCCCAGGAGTGTAATTCAGGGATTCCTTGTGTTCCCACATTCCATGTACAATGAAAGGGAAAAACTGGCACTACAAAATGGGACAAGAAGTATGACAGGAAGTACCTAAATCGGGTAATATGAGTACCAAACCACCAACATAATTAAACTTTTTTTCATTAAATGCTTATGTCTCACCAGGTTTCTGAGCTTAAAACAATTTCCTCAACATTTTTGCTTAAATCACACTGACCATTTGCAATGATTTTTCATGACACTCAGTGAATGCAGCAGGAAACCTCAGTTCAAGAACATCATTGGTTTCATGGATTTCATATTCACACTTCATACTTCTGATGAAGAGATATTAATCACCAGGGAACAAACCTACCCTCTGTTTGCTTATTCCCCTTTCATAAATCTTGTGTTAATGACTGCACAAAAATGCAGCTGCAGTTGAATCAATGAATCCTGAGTTTTGTAGCCTGCTATTTAGTTCATTCACACAGAAGAAGGGATTTCCCTCTTTGAACTGAGAACAGCGCCAAACCCAGCTCTCCCACTCTGGGGATAATGATAGTAACAACTACCATTGTACAAAAGTGAAAATAATTCTTCCCATAGTATATTTGAGCAGAAATGTTTCAGATATAATGCTTAGACTTCATTTTGGTATTATGTATGCTCAGTACAGACGGAAGCTACTTGTATCTATAATCTGGTGGGTGCTACTACACATATGGTGTATGTCTAAACACCCATTTTTGATCAAGGCAGCACTTCCAGGCATGCTCAAAGACAGGAGATTAGGTACCTACATCTACAGTTTATGACCTAGAAAGTCAGCAGGTATATTCTGGATTTCTTCACAGGTTTCATAAAATTCAAGCTAAGTACTTGGATGTTTTCACTTTATTTCTTCAGCAGTATACACATTAAAGATAAGGAGTATTTAATTTAAAGTATCATCATTCGTTTTCATATAATCTGCTTTTCAACTGTTATTTTATCGTGTGCCAAGGATTTTTCAGCGACACCATAATGAACTCAATTATCAGAAGTGATAATTTAGTATCAGGTTTTCTTCTTCAGATTTACATTTTTACAATAGTGCAAGACATCCCCCATTTATATGTCTGGTTGCATTACTACAGTGTAAGAAACATTTAGACCATGTCATACCCAGCGAGTGAACACAACAGTGAGTATTGGGTGGTATACTTCTGAATTTTAAAGAGTTTACAGAAATATACTTGGGATGGCGGGGGGGAGGAAGTCTTTTCTCCAGTTCTTAGTTCTCTGGAGCAGATGAGAAGACACCTCTAATTTTCTGTTCCCAAATATGCTGCCCATGCTCTGCTGAGGAAAAGCAAGAAAGAAAGTCCTCTGCCTGAGTGGTACTTGCAGAGAAGTACTGTGGCAGTCTACAGACCATGCATACAGGGGAAAACTGAAGGATATTCTTTGTAGGTTGCAAAAAAGGACAGGAGTGAGAATGACTTCTGCAAAGAACCCTGTTAAATCGTTTTCACTATTTAACTCACCCCCTTAAGCCTGAACATCTCCACTGGGGTATGAGTCATGTCCTTAACAGCTGGGGACTGTACATTACTGACATTATATAAACGCTGTCAGCTCTCCAAACAGGGAAAGCTCCAGTTGATCTTTATTAATTTTACTGACATATTTATTTCATCTCAAAAACACTCTCTTTAGAATGTGCATGCTTCTGAATTGCTAACATAAGGAAAAAAAAAAAACAAAACACCAAACCATCAGCCTAAGTAAAAAACTGAGATCTCTCTTTGCTCTCTACAGAGGCTAAGTACCTGCATCAGAATGTAAATCAAGAGTATTAATATGCATTTTTCTTTTATTCTAGCCTTTAAACAGATTTTGCTGATAATATTAGTACAATGACATTCTGTTGTTCAACACTCATTCCTGACTGAACTGCAATTCTATGTCCTCTCAGCTGTGCTAACACAACACTGGGGCCACTCTGTAAACAGGACTGGTAAACTAAACCCAAAAAAAAAAAAAAAAAAAACCCAACCAAATTTTCATTTAATAAGAGCTGTGATGTACTCTAGGTAAATCCTGAAGTGTAATGTTAGGGTACTATGTTATGTTCCAATGTGAATTAAATAAAGGGCTAGCTGAAACTTTGCTGTCAGCACAGCATCTGCTCATGTGATCTTTTAGTCATAATAATAGTGCTAATTCTCAGCATATCAAAGCAGACGTGGAAATTAACACACACAGTGCATCTTCTGAATATTCTCTATGAACTGCTCATGAGCAATCTGCAGGCCAAGAATTTATTCACTGAGGAAATAAATGAATATTTTCTAGATAACGAATAAATCCAAGAATTTTGCCATATGTTTGTGGACAACTGGTGAAAAAAAAAAAAAAAAAAGAAAGATGGTGAAATTTAACCCAATAAATAATTCATTATAAATTGCTTGCCTATTCTATATTTAAAATTACAGATTTAACTGTCTCCAAAATCCATCTTTACAAGTAGCACTACCATCCAGTGTCTTCATTCATTATATACTTTGCCATCATCGTTGGTTATCATCAGAGGCTTTACATCCAGGCAGCAGAGGAAGAGAACAATCCCTCTGGTTAAAATGTTAAATCAAGTTACATTTCACCTCACTATTTCAGCTCTGAAACCATCCTCTGCATTTGAATGACCAAGGAACTAAGACAGATCACAGGCATAGAATAATGCAGTGGGTTGGCTGCCACTTCATTTGCCTTGACCCCTACTTTGTAACCTGCCACTACTGAATTTTAGAGGAAAAATGACTAGAGCTGGGGAACCAGGCAGAGTGAAAGTCAACATCATCATCTCTCTCTCTGCAGGTCAATAGTTCAGTATCATCATTCCGGAAGAACTAATCTCATTTCTGAAACCTATTTCTAAGCTTATAGTTATCTAAAAGACAATCTGGAGACCTTTTTAATGCTTTCAAGTGGAGGAAGTTACAACAAAGTGAAACAGAAAAAAAAAAAAAGAGAAATGAACCTCCACTACCCTTATCTGGAGGGAACAGGCATTTAATATCACCTTTGTTACTCAGATCACAGGAAATTTTTGCATCATCCTTCCCAGAAAGGTCTGCTTAAGTGATCTATTTCACTTTAGCGACCTAAGAGTGACTTACATTTCATAAATAATGAAGAAAACTAAAAGCTCAGAAGGAAAAAAAACTTTCTATGAACACCATCCAGGCAAAGAATATAATGGGTGCCACCATAAATTATCCAGGAAACTAAGGTCTTAATTCACTTTCACAGGTAAGCACAGCAAAACCAAATTCTAGTGATGCATTTTCTTACGCAAAATAGTAACATAAAAAAAAAAATATAAAATAAACTTTTTTCCAGAACAGTTTGTCTTAGAACGTTACCTTATATCCATTTTCCTCATATACTCCTTGCCCAATCAATGCTGCAGTTTTAAGTGGTTGATGCAGATGCTGTATGAGTTTTAATTAGTTTTATATGGTCCAAGTCCATCTGTAGTCCCAGGAGGACAGAGAAAGAGCGAAACTTAAATACATACCTATCACTGAAGCTTTTTTTTTTTCTCCTTAGCTCAGGATGACAGAAAAATTGGTACACTTGGAGCTTAGCTGTCAAGATCCTACTTTCAGACAAGCTAGAGTGTTCTCAAAAGAGTCAGTTAAGGGGATTATTCTCTATAAAACTTATTTTTTTTATTATCTCATCCATTAAATGATGGAGAATCTGAAGTTATCCTATGAAGTTAAAGAAGTTTTAAATACATAAATACAGAAAGGATTTTTTTTTTTTCAGCTGCACCATGACTTTCTGCAATTTGCAGACTTTCACTAACAAGGATCCAACCCTCATCTTTGGTAATGATCATAGTCATGTGACATCTACTGGAATCATCACAGCTAGCAGTAAAAGTGAATATTAAGTTCTGAAAATCAATTCTAATATTACTTTCCTTTGAGACTTAGCCACTCCTTAGGATATGTTCCAATTCAAAAATTAAAAAAAAAAAATTGAAGAAATGCTCCAGAAGCTTATAAATTATATTTACTATAGGGGTAAATATTATTACGTCTTGATACATTTACTGTAAAAACTTTTAAAAGGCCGATTTAAAAAAATCAAATGAAAGCCTAGATTTACCCTTGGGAGTTAACAGCTCAAGGTGCTCTAAAGATGCTGCTCATAGTTCACCATTGGTGAACACATATAACCTCAAAAGCACTCATTAAAATGTTTGACCACTTTCTAAAAGGTCTCCACTCTTCATTAACTGTATGCTTAGTTGAACTAACCTGTCAAATTAAGAAAAATGCACATGTGCATAAAGTTCACATATTTGTATATTTTGATTAGTTGTGTTTGATGACAGTCTCCAAATATACATCTCACACTGATAGTAGAAGAGTCCAGAACAGCTGTCTCCTTGTGACTCAATTGGCAGCTATAATTGCTTTTAACAAATGCTTCATGGCATTACCATGTCTCTAACCTCTGCTATTATGGTTAGAAAAATTTTAGACCTAGCCAAGTCAGCGAGAAACACAAAACCAAAGGACAAAGCAGAGGACCTCACTCACCACTCCTCTTCCTGCTGTTTCAAATTGTGATTTTCAAGCTAATCACATAATTCCCATGTCTTGCCTTACAATTCTTGAAGGTCTGTGGTAAAATCCTGCCTTCCATCTAACAAATAAAGTTAGCATTTAATTCTGAAATCTGATTGTTCTGCCTACAGTGTCTCCAGGAAATCTGCAATAATGCCACCTTTGTCTGCTTTCTTTCTATTAAAAATGAGGGAATTAAAGGAATAAAAACAGTACATAAAGATAAATAAGTTAAATTAAATGAAGGCAGGAAGCAGGAAAAGTAAAACTTGTAAGTCAGAAAGCTAAATAAAACAAAGTAAGGAAAGAAGAGATTTAAAAAAACCCCCAAAAAGATTTGCTTTGCAATAATAAAGACACTCCTTTTGACCAAACTACATATAACAGGTCAATCAAAATAATTTAAAGTCAGACAATAGCCAGTTCCCATTCCTTCTTTCTTTCACATTTTTACACCGGTCTCTCAAATCTCAGTCCTAACAGAAATTATTATTATTTTTAAATTATTGTTTGCTTCTACAATAAAATTTACACAAATTTTAAGACACACATAAACCTATGTGTACTTAGCTTCTGAGAAATCCTGAATTATCCGCATTTCTTATTCAGAGTCTCTGACAAAAAGCTATAAGGTGAGGCCAATCAGATAGATTAACCAACCATAGTTTATAATAACACCCTGAGTTTTTTTATATATTTTATTAACCACAATCATGACTCAAAATAATCAAGTATATAGGGTTGTTGTCCTCTGTAGAAAAGAAGCTAATATTCATAGATTATTTAAAATGGTTTTTCATCATTATGATGCTTATTTAAGAAATTTCCAATTTAATTACACTATTATAAAGGTACTTAATTATAGGATGCTAAATAACCAAACATTTTGAATGTGCAGAATATGTTTGTGGAATGACTAAGACTTTATAAAGAAATCAATAGAAAGAGAATCAAAGGACAGACAAACTCTATTTCAGAGAGTGAAAGATGACTGCTGACAAACAATTAAAATAGGGTCCTGGCATAAAAACATATACAATTACAAAAAAACAGAATTCAGAGCTAACTTAGAGCTAACTTAGTTCCTAACACTTGACTATTGCCAAGGTCATATTTTAGATTTAGCTGTATTAAAGGCTTGCCCTTTCTTATTTATTTGACAGTTACCTCCACAACTGGAAGTTGCCAGATCATTGTATTGGAGGACTTAAGAGCATGAGCATAGAATTACTTTCCAGTTTACCCAGTGTAGTAAATAATGGACAATCTGGAGAGGTGGGCCCAGGTGAACCTCATGAGGTTCAACAAGAGCAAGTGCAGGATCCTTCACCTGGGCCAGAACAATCCCCACTACCAATACAGACTGGGGGAGGAGGTGATAGAGAGCAGCCCAATAGAAAATGACTTGGGGGTGCTGGTAGATGAGAAGCTGGATATGAGCAGCCAGTGTGTGCTTACAGTCCAGAAGGCCAATTGCATCCTGGACTGCATTAAAAGAAGTGTGGCCAGCAGATTGAGAGAGGTGATTCTGCCACTCTCTCCTGCTCTGGTCAGACATCACCTGGAATACTACATCCAGCTCTGGAGCCCTCAGCACAGGAAGGACATGGACCTGATGGAGCAGGTCCAGAGGAGGGCCACAAGGATGATCAGGGGGCTGGAGCACCTCACCTATGAGGTCAGGCTGAGGGAGCTGGGATTGTTCAGCCTGGAGAAGAGGAGGCTCTGAGGAGACCTAACAGCCACCCTCCAGTACCTGAAAGGAGCTTATAAAATGACTGGAGAGGGCCTCTTTACAAAGGCCTGGAGTGAAAGGATGAGGGACAGTGGTTTTAAATTAGAAAAGAGTGGATTTAGAGTAGATGTAAGGAAGAAGTTCTTTACCATGAGGGTGGTAGAACTCTGGAACAAGTTGCCCAGGGAGGTGGTTGAGGCCCTATCCCTGGAGACATTCAAGGTGAGACATGATGAGGCTCTGAGCAATGTGCTCTAGTTGAAGATGTCCCTGCTTTCAGCAGGGGCATTGGGCTACATGACCTCTAGAGGTCCTTGCCAACCCAAACATTTCTATGACTCTGTGGGAAGCCTCAGAGATTGGTAAAAGTATATCCGATAATAAGAATAAATTCTGTCTTTTCTGTTTTCCTTTATTTCTCTAAAGTGGTCAGTATAATGTGTTATGGAAGTAAATTTTAACTCTGATCAACAGTAATGGAGGTCAGGCTTTGGCAGTTATATAAATCCAATGAGGTTAGCTAGTCCATAAAAAAGAAGTGTTGAAGTGTTCATTTCTCTGTGGGTTATACTGCTAGGTGACTTGCTTTTCTTGTTATAACCATTTTATTACAAGTTTCTACAGCAAAGAAAATGCTAAGTGATTTCTGGAGAAGACATGAACAATAAAAGTCACTGTAGCTTTTATATGATATATATTCTTTCTGTATATCAGAATGACCCAAATAGATTTTTAACATTTTTTTTCTACAGTGGAAAGGCAAAAAATAGACCAGATGGAATGGTATTAAATTTAGTAACAGATTTTAAAATGTCAGGTAATTTTTTTTTTTTTTTCCTCCTGCTGGTATATTTGGTTTTGTGTGTGGTTTTTTTTTTTTTTTTTTTAAGCAGCAGAAGAAAATAGAAGTCTGTGAATGAACTGGTTATCAGCACAACTTCCCTTTTCCAACAACCAATAATGGGATGTTAGAATTTGACCTTTCATTTTATTTCATTGCTATTTATATTTAACTTATTTTCTGTAGTTATTTCACTGAGAATCAGGCTGGGAACTTTTCCCTATTTTGCATGAAAGAAAATGTGGGCTAAATTTGTGGTGACAGAAAATTTCCCTTGAAAGAGGCATTTAAATCTTCTCTATATCCCTTATTTAATAGGCAAATCTCTTCAGCTTCCAAAACACACATTTACAAGCCAGGATCTAGACCGTTGAATTAGCATATCTTAAGATGATTGTTTTTCTGGGGGGAAAAATAAAAGGGGGGGGGGGGGAATTAAACAGCATTTAACTTATTTTTATATTGTGAACTTTCAAAATGAATAATTTTGACAATGAATTAAATTTTCACTTTTTATAAGATCAGGTATACAGTGACCAGAAAAGACCAGTGGTGTTTAGGAAATACATAATTCTGATTTTATATATGTAGTACTGTCAGTCAGCAGAATTGTTCACATGATAAAGATTTAAGAATATGGTTAAAAGTTTTACTCTTAAGACATGGAAGTCTTTAAACTGGTGAAATCTGGTACAGTTCTCATAAAATCAGTGAACTAACTAGCAAAATATTGTGTCTTTTTGAACTCAGTTTTCTATGTTTTTCATAAACAACTTGAATAATCAGACCTTAAACTTTTGAAGTTAAATAAAAGCTTTCAAGAGGAAGTGGTGACATGGGCTATATTCTGCACAGTTTACTGAATTCAAAGATGGGGTCTACAACTCCAGTTTTTGCATCAATCTCTGTCACTGACCTTTCACCAGGCAGCTGAGCTCTCTCTCATCCTTTTTTGTCTTTTAATTCTTCAGTCTATTTAGGCTGTAAAGCCTTCTAGACAAGCATCTAGTTTTTATAGTGTGTTCAAGTAGACCCTCCCATGACGGATCCCCATTGAGTGGTTGCGATCTCCAGCTGGTATCATTGTGCAGGTAACAAACAACAGCTATAACATGCCAGGCTCGAGTACTTCCACACAGACTGCATGTCTCCTGAGAAGTTCCTTATAGCTTTGCATAAAACCAGAGGAAACTTTGCAAAGGCAAATAAAAATTTTTTCACACAATAGTTGGAATGTCTCAATAGACAGAATATTAAACAAGAATACTAAGCATATATTTATGAAATGGGAGATATCCTTGGATAAAAGTAATTATGATAAATAATCACTGTTCATCTGAAACTATTTCTCTGCAGAGAATGCATTGATTTTTAAGCAGTGAAATCAATGTGAACTGCTGCTTAAAAATTGATGGTGCAATATGGCCCATGTTATCAATGGTTTACATTTATTCACTCTATTGTCTGAGATTTTCAGTTGATTGTCTTTTGGATTAGCTGTCGAGATTCTTGAATTGCAGCCCAAACTTGATCTTCTGTGAGATAATGCCTTATCAGTCTCATTTCAGGCAAGCTTCTACTCAAAGTAACAGCTACAGAATCTGATTTAGCACTGTTCTTTTGGTGGAAATTAATTATTCTATAATCACATACGCTATTACCCACTTGAATACCAGAATTTCTCAATTGGATTTCTTTAATTCAATGTGGTAGCTCTAGAGTTCTTTATTTAGCAGTAGATGACACTTTCTATGCTGTTTCATAATCAGAGTCTTTTCAAGTAGTCTACTTTTATGCTCTGAAGGGGTTGCTGTCTACGAGGGAACACAAATACTTGCATATCCTACCCTGAGACAGGAGGATTGGGAGGACTGATGCAGAAAGATGCATTGCTGTACATATTTCAGCTTTCTTAGTGCAAAACCAGAAGAACAAATCAGTAAGGTTCTGGTTCACCATACATCAGCACACAGAAGGGGTAGGTATGGTTGCATGTGTGGAAAACAGCAGAGAAATATTGTAAAGAAAATCAATAGCCTGAAATACTTGAAACACCTGAAATATTGTTTGAGTACAATTGCCTTTCAACTGTTTTTTGTGTGTTATCTTAAACCTTTCTGTGAAGCTGCTGCAGTGAATACAGAAATGGTCTGTATGGACCATAGATCTGATTCAGGGTGGCTGTTCTGGTGAAGGTCTGGGAAAGTTTTTGGGTTTTATTACTTCTAGCAATGGCTGGTGTGACATATCTTTTTTTTGAACACTTTCCTGATAAATTTTCTAGAGTATAAATGGTGAAGATTTGTGTGTGAACATATCTAGCTTACACAGGTTTAAATTAACCTGGTCATAACTCCTCAGCCTAGTAAAAAAAACTTGAATAGTATAAAGCAAGAATAACATATCAAAAGTATAAAATGTCTAATACAGACTTTAGGCTACCTAAAAGATAATGGTACAATATACAAACACTTTTGGCTTATATAAAAATATAATTCAGCAGCTAAACTGATTTAATAAGAAAATAGTTTTGTTTTGAAATTATTGCAGGAAGCAATAATTCAGTACATTTGAAATTACTATAATAATTGATATAGTAACTCATTAATATATTAGTAAAATTGAGTTTAGAGCTATTGCAAAGAAATAATTACTTTTTGTTCTCTTGCACCTTTATTTCTATAGACTAATCTCTTGAATATTAGAAGCAATTATTACACAGTAAGATTTTATTAACTAGTCAATAAGAACAAGGGCATTTTTAAAGAAGTAAAAATAAAGAACAAGTACATTCTATCCCTTCTCTAAGAATTGCTTGTCCTAGTTTTCAGCTTCCTGTAAGTCTCATACTCACAAAAAAAAAAAAAAAAAAAAAACAAAAAAAAAAAAAAAAAAAAAAAAACCAAA
>JANIJG010013697.1:56681-70397 GCA_024611175.1 Megaceryle torquata
TATGTAAACATACACACACAAGTGTATATGTCAATAATCCAGATCATGCAAGATATAAATATATGTGGGATGCTTCTATATTTGAATTGTGTTCCTTTTTCATATGCCTTGAATAACAAGGACATATTCACACCACTGTAGGTGCACCATTTGTCTTCTCTTACTATTTTTCACATTTTCACTGCAGAATAATGATGAGGCATACTATTGTTGTCAAATCATAAAGACTCTTTTTATAAAGTGGGCTTCAGTTTTGTAATATGGATTTGGGACAGGTTCAGTGTAACACCTGGACTTGTCACACGTGGAGACACCTTTAGGTGTCTTGTTCAGATGTAGCCATGAAGTGCTCTAAGATACCTTACACAAAGAAATCTTGAGCATTGCATGGAGTACTCAACTACACACCTAAATTTTAACATATATCCACCAATTTGTTAAGGCTCACTCTGTTCTGTTAAATGAAATGTTTATTTATATTTTCTATATTTTATTTATTATTTATTCACTTATAAATCAAAAACTTTACATGGGTTGTTTTGCTTTAGACTTCAAGCAACAAAGAGTTTAAAAAAGATGCTTGCTTACTTTCATATTTGTCATTCAAGGTTATATGTATGATATGTCTAATGTTATATGTATTGAATGTCTAATCTAAAGCTCTGTTTTGTATTTCTTCTGTCTCCTTCATGTTCACTCACCATGTTCAGAATAAAAAACACAATCCAGTAAGCCATAATGAAAATGACTAGGAATATAATTTTTACACCAGGGTTCAGGCTCCTGATTATCATCTGATGATTAAAACATATTTAGGAATCTGATGCAAGGAAGAATATTATAATTATCTTTAATGCTAAAAGGTCCTTGAATGGAATTGTGACTAATAAATAAAAAGTTAGATGTTTTGTACATTCATGGTACGTACAGAGTACAATATGACAACACAGTGTAGTGCTTCACACTGTCAGATTGTATCCAAGCATAATCAGTGTAATCAGCATAATGAACCATTAGTAGCCATTAACTACATTAACTATTAAAGCTGCATGAACTCTGAACATATATCATAGTCTTGGTATTCTGTCTTTAGGTTCATTTTCCTCAAATAACTTGCTTTCACAGGATGTGAGTAAAATTAGGGATGTTGAAAGAACTGAATATAAAAGGCACATAAGGGCTTAGAACAGTTTATCCAGAGTGTTTCCAAACACCTCCAGCTTGAGCTTCTGAAATCATTCACAGATATTCTTATTTAGGTATTTATTTTTCAATAATACATACATTCTTAAAGAAGACATTTTTTCACTACATCTAGGCAAGCATATGAAAGTAATTTTTTTTTCTCTAAATGTTTTTGCTAAGCTTTCAAAGAGATTTTAATCTTTATTTCTTTATGCATATTTTAGAGGATTTTCCTTATTTCTGAATTGACTGTGAGACATGAAAACACTTCAGGTTTCATTCCACTATTGACATTTATGCATTGTGTTATATTTCCTACTAATATGTGGATGCGTGGTGTAAAATACAAAGTCACAGAGAAATAAATTTCCTGCTAACTGCACTTTGGTAGATTCAGAAATAAGTTGCATTTCTTCAAGCTTACAAAGAATTGCCCTGCCAGAGTACAACAGAACTATGTAACGCTTCAGTGATCCTGAGGTGAAAAAGCTTCTCTTATCTGGAAATGTAACCTTAAAACAAATGTGTTCAATAATTTTCTATATAAAAATCGTTAAAAGACCAAAGATAACCTGTGCTGACAAGCATTAGCAGCAAATATCAAACCTAAAAAGGGAAAATGATTTCAGAAATGCAGGACGCTCTTCGGTTTATTTTTATTGAACAGGCTTTATATCAACCTAGTATGACTTTATTTTCTGTATGTATCAGGCGATTGTCAAAGTTAGATATATGACAAATCTAGAATAAATTTGATCCAGAAAAAGGCTTGTGGACAAAGCTTCTGGAATGTTTCATGTGCTGATTTTCTTTTTTTCTGTATTCTTATTTTAGTGTCTTTCAATTTCAGAAAGTTGTGTGCAAGTATTAAAATTAATTAATTTACATATTTTTTCATAGATAAATCATAATAAAGGTATAATGTTATATTGTGTATTACTTGAGATAGTCCAACATCTTTATAATCTTATTCATATAAAACAAACTATTTATTTCCATTTTCAAATATATTTTCAGAATGACTACAACTTTTTTCCCCCAAGGTACTTTTAAAATTCATGACCTTTTACATAAAATCAAATAAGCATTTCTACAGCATGGGACAGTTAAAAAAGTTTCCAGACTGAGGTCCCAAATTAATAAACTTTGAGCTGTGCATTTTCTGTTGCCTACAAATATTTTAATAAGCAAAGATAAGTTCAAGTCTTTGCCCACAAAGTGTTAGCGGCGCCTCATAGAAAACTGGTGCAATGAGGTTATTCAGAGTTCAACATGGTGTTATTCTGTTGTCATTAAAAAAACCCCACAAACAAACAAACAAACAAAACAGAAACCAAACCAAACCAAACCAAACCAAACCAAAACAAAACTATCTCTCCACTCTGTCCAGAACTCACTGGATGGCAGCACAGCCTTCCAGTGTATCATGCCCTCCTCCCAGTTTCGTATCATCAGCAACCTTATTGAGGGTGCCTCCCATCCCTTCATCCAGGTCATTGATGAAGATGTTGAATAAGACTGGACTCAGAACTGACCCCTGGGGAATACCACTACTTACAGGTCACCAGCTGGACAATCTGTTTTTTTGGTTGGTTGGTTGGTTTGGATTTGTTTGTGTAATGCTTTGTTTTGTTTGTTTATGCTGTTTTGGTGTAGTTTTGTTTTTGTTTTGTTTTAAAGAAACCTTATGCTTTCAGAAAACAGTCTTAAAAACAATCTGTGGAAATGTCAGCTATGAAATGAGAAACTCAATATCCCACAGTGTGGGGCTAGAGTCTACATAGACCACTTGGGAACTAAGGATGTGTGAAGACTAGACAGCACCACTTCAGTGATAGTGCTTGTGCCTGGACACCACAGAACAGTATCTGAGACCACAGTTTTGGTGTAACACAGAATACAAAACACATTCCGTGACTATACAGAAACAAAGGAGAAAAATTACATCTTTAATATGCTAATGTAATCTCCAAATAACTTATTGCTATGGCTTTGACAATAGCAACAACAACAAAATAAATAGAGAAATGTTATTATGCTAAATGCATGAAGTGACATGATACTGAAATATCATATTAAATCCATTAAATATTGTATGTCAGCAAATACGTACATTCAGCCTGGAAAGTGTTTGATTCAGGAATCTGAAATATACCACATTTAAAAAGGAGCAAGGACATCACAACATTGATTCCACACATGAATCATCAATATATTGACTAAAGGAAACAGGTCACTTAGCTTGTTTTATTTTCTTAGAGAAATCTGACACATAGAAAAGGAAAATTGAGATCAGCTGTAGAATTAGAAAAAGCTTTAGACATTAGTCTAAGTTACTTATACTGTATTTATGATAAGACCAGTATATTCAGATATAACTCCTCTTTAATAAGACGCTCCAAAGGGTTAGTCCGAAAGCATACAAATATACTCAGCACTACACAGACATTTTCTAGGAACAATTTCCTGTTGCAGATAAAGTTTACAGAAGGTCATTGAGAAATATGAAATTGTAATGAATACTGTTAATATTCATAGATTTTTAAAATTAGTTGTAAATAAGTGAAGACTTCTCATTTGGATTAGAATGGTCTCACATGCAATGTTAAAATAATATCGTAAGGGAAACATTGGCAGAGTCTCCCAAGAAATGTGCTTTACATAGAATGTTTTTTTAATTCTATACTACTGAAAATGAAATGCAGAGATCTTAATTTGATGAATAAACAAGTGCAGAAGTACTATATTCGGCGTTTAGTTATAGTGTTGCAACAGAAAGGAACACAAAGTCAAAACAGGAGGATGGAGCCAATATGAAGCTGAATAATGAAAATCAAACTTCCAGATGGGCAGGACAATGAAGCAGAAAGAGGATTGTCATTAGGAATAAACTGAATGATCCACTCTCTTAAAAGAATGCTGATACATTTACTTCTGACACAGCTGTGTATACAATTTTCTGGAAATTAAATTGCACATAATATAAAACGTTAATAGACTAAACACTAAAACACATAGTAATGAATATTAGTAATTCATTAGTAATGAATATTTTTAAAAGAAAACAAAAATTAATCAAAGGTGTAATATTGAATAATTATTTTTTAATATAAGAAAGGTCCCTTCTTACATTTTGAAAAAAATATTTATTTCTTGATCATATTCTATTTTTAACTCTCTTATGGGAATAAATCAGATATGTAGCTATGAAATAAATATTAAGGAGGGAATGCTTGGGAAATGTGAGTGAAGTTGCTTACTTATCCACAAAAGTTTGCATAAACAGAAGATTGCTTTTAAAATGGAAATACTAGAGCGATTTCATTTAAACTAATAGTTAAATGAAAAACATGTTAAAATAAACTGCCCAATTTGAAGCTTTGTAAAGCATTGAAGCTTTACAAATAATCCTGCCTAAAATTTCTGAAGTGCAATGGCTAAAACTGCAAGACCTTCTCATTCCCGCATCAGTGCTTTATATAGACCACACAATATATATTTGAATGCATCCTCCATTTTTTTCATATATTAATTTATAGCTAAAGCATTTCCATTATTTTACCCCCTCATAACATAACAAAATAACATTTTTCAATAAGTTCTTTTCTACTTTTTCTATAGAATGAAACTTCTTTAAAATCCTCCCTGAATTATCAACACTATTTCCAGCACAAATTGAAAACATAACCCCATAGTAACTAATATGAAGAAAATTAACTGTATCCCAGACAAAACTAGCACAGGGTTTGCTTCTGTTCCCAAGGATACCTGTAAGTGTTCAGTTATAGTGAAGTTTAGTTTCGTGTTTATCTAAAATTAGACAAGTCTTATTCTTTTGAAAACTACATGTCATTATTTCAGTCATTAGGATATAGTTAATTTATATAGTATATAGACCAGGAATAAATAATGCCAAGAGTTATTTCAGTTATAAGAACAACCAGCAGCTTAACCTGGATAAGTGGTAATGTTAAAATCTGGTTTCAGTCATACTCCAAAGAGACTTATACGTCTCATCTCGTATCCCTTCACTCAGACGAAAAGATGTAAATGGTGCAGGTGCACACAATTATGCTACTTGTCCTTCTGCCAAACCACCGTCTAAAACATGACTGAAGATTACGCACTTCATTACCAAAATAGCTGGATTTTTTTTTTCTTCGTTAATATTCATTTTTCTAATGTAAGCACTTCAGCTATCACAAAGCATTAAAAAACTGAGAGAGTTTCAAGCTTCAAGATTTATCAGAGCTAAATCATAAGGAGTGTGTCTGCCTCACTTGATGAAGAAAAATATTTGAAAAGGATTTGATGGTGGTTCAATGTCCAGATGGAGATCAGTGACAAGTGGTGTCTGTCAGGGATCCATGCTGGGACCAATAATATTTAATATCTTCATCACTGATACAGACAGTGGGATCAAGTGCATCCTCAGTAAACTGTGTATGACACCAAGCTCTGTGGTGTGATCAACATCCTGGAGAGAACTGATGCCATCCAGAGAGATCTAGACATGCTCAAGAAGTAGGCCTACATGAGCCTCATGAGGTTCAACAAGGCCAAGCACAATGTCCTGCACCTAGGTCAGGGCAAGCTCTGGTATTAATACAGAATGGAGGGGATGAAAGGATTTAAAGCAGCCCTGCAGAGAAGGCTTGAGGATCCTGGTGGATGAAAAGCCGGATATAAGCCAGCAGTGTGCACTCACAACCCAGAAGGCCAATCACCAGGTCAAGGGAGGTGATTCTACTTTGCTCTGGTGAGACCCCATATGGAGTACTGTGTCCAGCTCTGAAGTTTTCAATACAATAAAGGCAAGGACCTGTTATAGTGGGTCCAGAGGAAGGCCACAAAAATGATCAGAGGGCTGGTACGCCTCTCCTGGGAAGAAAGGGTGAGAGAGTTGGAGTTATTCAGCCTGGAGGAAAGAAGGCTCCAGGAGACCTCATTGCAACCTTTCAATACTTAAAGGGGTCTTAAAAAAAGGCCTGTTGTAACAGGACAAGGTCTAATGCTTTTAAAATAAAAGAGGGTAGGTTCAGACTAGATATAAGGAAGAAATTTTTTACAGTGAGGATGATGAAAGACTACCACCACAGACAGGTGGTAGAAGCTCCCATCCCTGGAAACATTGTCAGGTGGGACAGGGCTCTGAGACACCTGATCTAGTTGAAGATGTCCCTGCTTATTGCAGGGTGGATTGGACTGGATGAACTTTAAAGGTCCCTTCCAACCCAAGCTATACTAGATTCTTTTATTCTTTTCCCTGCATCACATAAGCTGTTGGAAGATGATAATTCATTGAAAATTGTATTGTCAAGTGATTTTTGTGATTGTTTATTTTGCTGTATTTTTCCTCCATGTTATGTGAGTCATATTATTTTCTTTTTGAAAACTACAGGGTTTTGTATGACATCTTGCAAATTTATTTTTCTCAAGAAGTTATTTTACATGTGAACAAATTTAGGAAGTATTTTGAATTATGAATCGTAATTAAAACTTTGGTATTTCTGTAATTCAAATTCACAAACTGAAAATTCAGTTGCTTTGATCTTCATGCACTTTACCTGATTATAATGTGGGCAGAAACCTGTAACCACATTAGTCTCTGAACTATCAGCTCCATGATAGTTCTTAGTACTTAAAACCTCTCTTAAAAATAAAAACTAACCAAAACCAAATCCAATCAGAAAACCAACCCCCCACTGATACTAAAGAAACTAGTCTCAAACAGCACGACATATTACCATGTTGTTTTGTTTTGTGTTGGTTTGGTTTCTTTTTTAATAAAATACATAGTATTAAAATACATTAATTAATCACAGAGTCATAGAATAGTTTGTGTTGAAGGGTTCCCTTTAAAGATTATCTGTGCCAAGAGCCCTGCCATGGACAGGTATATTGTTCTAAGTCCTGTCCAACTTGACCTTGAATACTTCCAATGATGGAGCATCACAGCTTTTCTGGGTAATCTATTACAGTGTCTCACCACACTTATCATAAAAAATTACATCCTTGCATCCAATGTAAATTTACCCTCTTCCAGTTTAAAATCACTGTCCCTCATCCTGTCACTACAGGCCTTGGTGAAAAAGTTTCTTTCCAGCCTTCTTATAAGGTCCCTTTGTATAATTAAAGACCTCAAAAGGTGTCCTCAAAGTCTTCTCTTTTCCACACTGAACAACCCCAACTGTCTCAGCCTTTCTTCAGGGTAGAGGTGTTCCAGCCTTCTGATCATATTTGTGGCCTTCCTTTAGACTTGCTCAAGCAGATCTATGTCTTTCTTGCACTGGCAACCCCAGAGATGAATGCAGTACTCCATGTGGGGTCTCATAAAGGTGGAGTAGGGGGTGAAAATTACCTCCCTTTACCTGCTCCTGGTCAAACTTCATATTATGTAGCCCAAGATGCAGTTGGCTTTCTGGGCTGCAAATGCACAATTCTGCCTTATATTCTGTTTTTCATCCACTAGTACCCCAAGACCTTCTCTGCAGGGCTATTCTCAATCCACTAATCTCCCAGTCTATACTGATATTGGAGGTTTCTCTGACCCAAAACATTGAAATTGGTTTTGTTGAAGCTCATGAGGTTTGCACAGGCCCATTTCTCCATCCTGCCAAGGTTCCTCTGAATATCATCCCTTCCCACTAGTGTATTGATTACATCACCCACATCAGTGTCATCCACAAACTTGCCGAGGTTGTGCTTATTTCCACTGTGTACATCATAAATGACAATGTTAAATAGTATCGGTCCTATTACAAATCCTTGAGGGACACCATCTATCACTGGTTTACATTATGATATTGAGCCATTAATTGCAATTTTTTGGATGTGACCATCAAACCAATTCTTTATTCATCTAACTGCCAATCAGTTAAGCCCATATCTCTCCAGTTTAGCAGCAACAATATCGTGTGGGATCATATCAAAGGCTTTACAGAAGTCCAGGTAGATGACATCCATAGCTCTTTGTCTGCTCATGCAGTCATTCCACCACAGAATGCCACTAGATTAGGCAGGCATGATGTAACCTTGATGAAAGCATGTTGGCTTTCTCTAATCACCTCTCTTGTTTCTTGTATGTTTCAACATGTCTTCCAGGATGATCTGATCCATGATCTGGGTATGGAGGTGAAGCTGACTGGTTGGTAGTTCCCAGGGTCTTTCTTAAAATCCTTTGGAAAAATCAGTGTGATGTTTCTCTTTCTTCCAGTCACTGAGGACTTCACCTGACTCCCATGACTTTCCAAAAATGACAGAGAGGTGGCTTCACAACTACATCTGCCAATTTCCTTAGTACCTTGCAAGCGTCTTGTCAGGTCCCAAAGACTTATGTATTTTCAGATTCCACATGAGATCTTGAACCTGATCTTGTCCTGCAATGGGAGAAGTATATTCTCACAGCCCCTGACTTGATGTTCAGAGGTTGAGACATGTGGGAAGAGAGATTACTATTGAAAACTAAGGCAAAAAATTTGTAGAGTACCTCAGACTTTTCTGTGTCAGCTGTCACTGGCTCTTCTGTCTTATATACTGTGGGTTGAACATCTTCTTTAATCTTCCTTTTCTTGCTGATGTACCTCTAGAAGCCCCTCTTATTATTCTTATTCATATTCCCTGCCATATTCAGCTCCAACTGTGCCTTATCTTTATACAGCTGAGCAGTGTCCCTACATTCTTCCCAGTATACATACCCCTGGTTCCACTACCTGTGCATTACCTTCATAAAATTTAGTTTGACCAGAAGGTTCTTACTGAAACACTTTGCTCTTAAATATAATTACAGACAAATCTACAGTACGTAATTTTCTATTCAGACATTAAAATTATTTCAAACTACTGTTTTTTCACTCTCACTTATCTTTACCATGGAACCAATCCTGAACTGGGCACATTTCCCCAAATAAGCTATGCAATACATTGACCTTTCCCATCATTATGTCTTTTTTCTTGTCTAATTAAAACATCTTTTAGCCAACTAGAAAACACAGACTGTGAAGTGACACACTTGAAAGAAGAGTTTAATACATAAAACTTTGGTCTCCTTTCCTCAAAAAGGTTATCTAACATTAATGTTTTATAAACTTTACTTGGACAAAGTTCCAGAATGTACTTTCCAGGATAAAGTATAGTACATTCTTTTTTTCTAAATATTGATTTTATTCTTTTTTTGCAAAGAGGCCAATTTTCCATTTGAGGTGAGTTCAGAAGACTTCAATTAAACCTGGAGGTCATTAAGTCTTCAATCCAGTACAGCGTTTCCAAATACAGTGATGCAATGTAGCAAATGAAACACAGAAAAGTCTACCTAGCTGTCAAAAAAATGCCCAAAACAAAACAAAACAAAACATTCCTACCACTTTGAGAACCATAATTTAAAGGTAGACAACTTATAGGAAAACTCATAAATAAGTAGTCACATGAAACAGTTTCCATTTTGTAACCTACAGTGATTGTAATCTTCTATGCCTTGTCTTCTCACAAGCCACAGCTTGAAAGCTGTCAAACCTAGAACTTTTAGTAGTGACTAGTGTCATTGTACTGAGATATTGCACATTTAGAAATGAGTGTCAGATCCACAAGATCCCCTAGATATCATAAAATTTGGCTGAAATATAAAAGGAGAACACTAGTGGTAAAAATTTTGTATCAAAAATAACTTTAGGTATTTAAAAATGCTTTTAATGTCCATAGTGTTAAATATATTTTACAAAGGACAGAGCCCAGAGCATGAGAAAACACTTCAAAATAAAAGAACAAGACATTCTAAACTGTGTATATTACACACCTTCATTAAAAGTCAAAACATTATTATGCTCCCATGTTGCTTGTTGAAATTATTCTAGGCATACACAAAAATGAAAGACATGTTCCCAGAAACAGTAATCAGATTGTGAATGATTCATAAACTAGGAAGGAGCTACAATGGGTAATAAATGTGAACTTCAGTAACAATTTAAACAGTTTTACTGAATGTATGGTTAAATTTTACAAGTTGGGAGTACTTTCCATCTGAATGATGGTATTTGAAATGCCACTATATTCAATTAGTATCTTCAAGTAATATGCTACAGTATCTTCTTCAAGACATTAAGATTTCATTAATTTTTAATCTAGTTTTCTTTTTATATTAATTTCATTACTTAGATAAATTGATTTCAAAAAGAAATTACAAGAGTCTGGTAAATAAGAAACATAAAATGAATCTCTCAAAGAATTACAGAATATTTTTTGGTACCTCTTAGGATAACCATTTTCTTCTTCTTATGGATATATCCAGTAAGAAAACAAATCCTACTGTAACAGAAAGTTAACTTAATGGAAGTGTTCCCTTCCAACAACAACAAAAAAACAATACTGCACCTTATAATAATTCACAAATAATTCTTGGCTAACTTCCTGCAAGTAACCCTGTCTAAACACTAACTCCTTCACTTCCCATACAGGAAAGTACAAAGGCTTCACTCCCAACACTTAAACCCTGCAATTTATAACAACTGCTGCAGAATCCCACTGAGAACCCACAAAGAGAGATTCAATATTAAAAAGTAATCAGACCTATTAATTTTTGTTGTTTTTAAACCCCTAGCTATCATAAAACCTGAATGTTTTTCCCAGCACTAATTTTCCCAGCATTATTTTTCTCCTCAGCTAATACATCAGTATTTTAATGCAATGCTAATTTTATTCCACTGATAAACTAATAATCTAAAATGTATCTGCTCACAATATATCCAAAATAGAAATTGTTCTTTTCAGAAGTGTACTATTAGGATTTGTTTGCTACTAACAGAAGTGAAATATAGCGGTTGTTACATACTTTGTGCATGTACTTTCAAAAATAACTACAGGTTCATTTAAAATGTCACTTTAAATGAACCTGCTTTTAAAAATATAAGGAACACTTACCTCTTGCAGATCAATTCTGCTTAAAGATCTTTCGGATTAAATCCTGTTAATAATGTCTTTTTTTTTTTTTTTTTTTTTTTTTTTTTCCTTAGTAGGTAGTAACTCCCAGAAGCTTAGTGGAAAGTTTTTATGAGCATTAGGAAGAAAATGGAATTGTCCAAATGAAGTATAGATAAATTTATAAAGAACTAGGGCAAAGACTTACAGTTACCTTCACTGACCTGAAACGCATCAGAACTTTTCAAATGTTCTAGGTTTCTGCTGCTAATTTGTGAGTTATGCTGTCACAGTATTAAGAAACTCTGGAAATAAAGTGTGCTTTAATCCAATACAAGACCATCTGATTGGTTTATTGTAATTATTTGACAAGTATTTAATCTGAGATTTAGGAGTTAGCATGGGACACTCAAGTGAACTTGTTTTACTACAATCAAAGCATCTTTAATATTTGCTCTTTGCTAGTATGCAAGTTTTGTTATCATATCTACTCTTAAAGGTATAAGAATTACCTTTGGCTTGTCATTTTAACAGCTGAACAGTATTCAAGTGTCTACAAACACGTGCTTGCAGAGGGGCAGTAAGTTTTTTTTTTGTGTTGGCCTATGCTTACTGCTTCAGACACAAGTAAACTATGTGAGAAAAAAAGTTTTGGTTTGCTAATCTCTTTGCTCTTTCTGAAGACATTTGGGTGGAAAGGTTAGGGAAGTTGATACTTTTTTCCTGACCCTCAGACAAAAGATTTTTACATTCAAGTTGCCTTAGGTCAAAACACAAGCTGGCTTCAGTTTGTAGTGAGAAAGAACTAACATCAAGGGAAAAAGGACAGGATAGAACCATGTACATACATTGCTAATTTGGTATTTGAGAAAGCCACTGAATAACAAATGTTTTCTCCTTCTTTCTCTACCTTTTCCATCAATGATATGTCAGTAAATTATATAACAATTTTCACTTTACACCAAATCTGAGATTTCTTTGCATGCTTAGTTTTAAGAAGGTGAAAAACCACAACAGTGGAGGTAGTCAAAAGACTGAAATGCTGAATTCCAGATTTTAAAACTATCAATCTAATCAAAAGTATTTTCTCCTGTTGATAAAATAATGGTTTTTGACTAGAAATAACCCTGCTCTGTCACATGTCAAAATCCTAGGCTGTCTTTTTATTAGTTACATAGTGATTCAATATGTCCATAAAATAAACAGCTAAAAAAGGCCACTTTGGACTAATGGTACTTCCCGGGTATTACCAAGATTCAGAAATACAGCAGAGGGAAAAAAAAAAAAAGAAAAGAAAAGAAAAGAAAAGAAAAAATTGCTTGACCTTGAACAGTAAAAAACTGAGCACAAACTATACTGAACTACTTAATGTGACACATCTAATAAATTATTCTCGGTATATGTAGTGTTTAGCACTGGTTCTTTGACACCTTCCAACTTTCCAGGGTTATGCTGCAAATTTGATAAAGATCTATTGTTTCGCTGGGGTTTTTTTGTTTGTTTTTTTTTTTTTCCTGCACTTGGAAAATTCATTTTTAGTTAAATGGCCTCAAAATTATGCAACAGAAAATTCTTTTTCAGTAAGCTAAATCAACAATATGAATTAGATAAATCTCCAAGACTAAAAGTCAGCAACAGTTCCCTTGGAGAGCTATATATAAAATCATAAAGTTTAAACCAATCATTGAATGCATACAGTTCAAAGGAAATACAGGCCACACAGACAGATATGCAGATAATTTCCATTTGTGATGCCATTGAAATAATACTCTTGCACTTCCTCTACATCACACTTTTAGGTATTGTTTATAGAAAAACAGGAAATCAATTCAGGAGTTGGTTTACAACGGATTACTGTAGATTTCAGTCTTCTAGAAGCTGAGGACATTATATTATAGCAACTGAGGAAAAATTTATATTCTTTAGCTTGCATTTTCCTCATAGTAAAAATAGGATTGTAGAGGTGACAGATGAGATCTTCTTGATCTTGACAGTTGCTTCGCTTCTTGATCTCTTAAAATACAGGTCTGGTAATTCATGGGATGTTCTGTATCAAGATTCTATTATGCACTCCTTTCTACTCGTGATGTGATGAATGGAGATACTTTTTATATGACTGAGGGAAGTATAGAAAGTGTTTGGCTCTTATCCTGGTCTTATTCTGGAGTGACTTCTTCAGGAGTGGCATAGGAATAAATTTCATATAGGAATAAAATTTTATGTCAATTATCAATGTATATGGAAAGAGATAACTAAGCTATGTAAATGTGTACATTATGGATCTTCAAATGCACAGATTTTCCTTAGAGACTCTGATAATCCTTTTGCAAAATACATCAAGTAAGATTTCTCCAGAATTACATTCTTGTGACACTTCTAATAGTTCTATCTTATAGACCTAAATCCACTTTTTGACAGCTTTACTGTATGTATAAATACACCCATAGTGCGTGTAGCCTATAACCTCCAGGTCCCGATTTTTTTCTCTCTCTCTTATCACTTCATCATTATTTTCTGGGGTGGTAGTTCACTTTTCACAGCATAGCAAGAACAGTTCTTGTGGATGCAGCCGGTTTTGAAATCAAAGATAAAATGCTCATCTAGATATGTGGAAGGAAGGAA
>JANIJG010013697.1:71363-81654 GCA_024611175.1 Megaceryle torquata
TGTCCTTTATTCCTGTAATTTTTTTTTTTTTTTTTTTTTTTTTTTTTTTTTTTTTTATGAATTCTAGGAAATAGTAGACTAAAAGAAAGAACAAAGAAGGAGCATTTTAATCCCAGCCTGCATAATAATCTCACTTTGATCTTCCATAGTGTTTGCAACCTTAAATTCCCTCCAAGATGGATGGAAATAATGCTATTCCTCTTGATTAAGATATTACTGGGGAACAGTAACTTCACAGTGATAGAAAGGATGAGCTTAAGAATCCAAAAGTCAAAACAAAGTTCAAGTATCTGCTACCAATGGCAAACATACACACATTACATTTCCAGGCATTATCTTGAAAAATGGAATTTCATCTATGTTCATGCAACTTGTTTCTCATTCCGCCAGCGCTCATTCCATAAAAGTCATTGTTTTCTGTAATCTTCAATTGCTTGATAAGCAATGACATTCACCTGTTTCTTATCCAATTGAGCTTTCAATATATTCTGAATGCAGTAGAAACATCCTTTGGTGTAGAAGGTTAAGATAATTACAGGTTTGTAACAGTGTGGTCATGGACAATGGAGACTATTTTTGAAGCTTCCCTTACTGAACTTAATAAAATTCCTCACCAGCTTTATTTTGTTTTCTTCCCTTAACTCTATAATATACCACAGAGTTTCTGACACTTTTACTGTCTCTAACATGATACAGGACAGCATGAAATTTGATCTTACGGAGCATGAGAATTTATTCTGCCACCACCAAATATGATGAGGAGTCAGAATCTTCACATTTTGCCTCTGCTTGCTGACAATTCTTCTATTTATTTCTTTATTTCATTATTTGTATAGAACCATAGAATCATTCAGATTGGAAAAGACCCTTGGGATCATCAAATCCAACCATTAACCCTACTCTACAAAGTTCATTCCTAAACCATGTCCCTCAACCCTACATCTAAACGACCTTTAAACACGTCCAGGGATGGTGACTCAACCACCTCCCTGGGCAGCCTATTCCAGTGTCTGACTACTCTTTCTTTGAAATGTTTTTTCCTAATGTCCAGTCTAAAACTACCCTGTTGCAGGGTGATTCCATTCTTTCTTGTCCTATTGCTAATTATGTGTGAGAAGAGACCAGCACCAACCTCTCTACAGTGTCCTTTCAGGTAGTTGTAGAGAGTGATGAGGTCTCCCCTTGCCTCCTTTTCCTCAAACTAAACAGTCTCGGCTCCTTCAATCACTCTTCATAAGATTTATTCTCCAGGCTTTTCTCCAGCTTCATTCACCAAGTCAAGGATTTTTCAGTTTCTCATGCTGCTCTGCCAGCTGGGGGTGCATAAGAAGCAAGGAAGGGACACAGGTGGGACAGCCGACTCAAACTGGCCAAAGGGATATGCCATACCATATGAGGTCATGATGAACAATAAACTGGGGGGAGTTGTCCAGGAGGTGGTGGCCCGCTGCCTGGGACCTGGATGGACATCAGTCAGTGGGTGGTGAGCAATTGCATTGTGCATCACTTGTTTTGTATGTTCTATTATTAGTAGATTTTTTTTTCTTTTTTTTTTTTTTTTCCTGTCATGTTAAACTGTCTTTATGTCAACTCACAAGTTTTGCTTTTTTTCTGATTCTCTCCCCATCCCACCGATGGGGAGTGAGTGAATGTCTGTGTGGTGTTTAGTTGTCTGCTGAGTTACACCACAACAATAAGTATTGAAAGATGTGTGAATTATATTACTTCTAAAAGTACTGTGTCTTGGTCAAGAACAAGACTGAGTTCTTCTTTAAACAGTATTTAATAAATAACTGTTACAAATAAGAGTCAAGTAATCGAGGGGGGGGGGTTGATGACATTTTTGTTACCTTTTTCATTTATAAGGCTCACTTTTTACCCTTCCTGACAAACCTTGGAAAAAATGCATATTCTCTAGGATTCTAGAATTGCTGTTCTCTTTTTTTTCTCTCTTTCTCTTTTTTTTTTTTTTTTTTTTCTTTTCTTTTCTTTTTTGTTCTGTGATAATATCTGTTTAAGACTTCGGCAATGACATGGGAGTAGAAGACTCTTCTAATGTGCACTTAAACTCATCAAGAGCAAACAACACCCTTAGAGGGAATCATTATTTGCAGAAACAAAGACAGAAGCACTTTTAAGTAGCTTTAATGGGGAAAAAAATTACATCATTTTAATATATCAATCATTAGAAATAATCAGCATTATTGCTACAAAAATGAAGCTCTTTGTTCACAAATGACAAATCATACTCACTAAAAAGACATTGTTAAAACTCAAGAACAGACAGGCAATTTTAAAATTAATGAATGTGAGCAAAGAGGCTTTCAAGCTAATGTTATGGAACATAGAGAAGAGGTAGATCTTGTTGACAAATTGTCATATGTATTAAATAAAAATAGAAACACGGTCACCAGATACTGGGCAAATCAAGTAACTTAAAACAGCCACATAAATTTATTCAATCTAGTGACCAGTTCCCCCACTACAATGTTGCCACAGATCTTATTGACAGGTCAATTCATTCATTGACCATAACTAAAATAACTAAAAGCAACTGTATTATATATTTACATTTCTTAAGACATGATAATTATACCAAGCTTAGAGTTTAGCAGAATAAAACAAATAAATTCTATCAACATTCTACAGTAATTTTTCTTTGAGTCTATTCCTTTAGAAACAACAGTATCTCCCAAGGGTAAAATATTTTTATTACTGTATAAAAACGCACAATGTTTGTTTTACATACTCTCCATATCCTGAGGTAAATCTAAAACTAGTAAAGTGGTTGAGCCATGAGAGAAGAACTCTATCAAACTTCCAACATTGATACTATGCAAAGATATTGAATATTCTTTCTGAGTTTAAAATTTACATTGACCTCCTTTTATCTCACAGATATATTTAAACTGTTACATATTGTCACCTTGTATACAAATCAGTCCTATAACAGACATATAACAAGCACCATGCAAGATGCCTATGATTTGTAAACCTATAGATATATAAAGCTCTATATTTTTAACTTTCTTTTGGAATTTAATGTGTAGATTCCTGTATTTTCTTGTTTATAGATCTGCCACTATAAAAGTGAAGATTTACCAGTCCATGTGTTTGGGGCCATGACACTGTGCTCATGACACAAAAATAGCAGGCTACCATACTGATTCTTCACCCTATGCTACTAATTAGGAAAGTGAGATGAGACAGCTTTAGTTATGCTTCACAGCAAAATAATTGTTCAAAGCAGTCAAATAAAAGGTGGTTTCTTCACTTGGTTTTTCACTGGGACATATCCTGAGATGACTCCCTGAAATTTAAACTGTAAACTGATGTATTCATTTAGATGGATGGCCAGAATGACAAAAAACCCACTAGGATTGTGGAAACATAATAGTCTGTATCCCAATGTGATATGGTTAAGGCTCAAACGGTGGTTTTAATGCTGTGTTTTGAAAGGGACACTTTTATATACGAGTTCTAGTTAAATGAATGTCAAATGGAATCTTGCTCGAATTAGCAGTCAGTAAAGACAAAAAAAGTACTTCAGGTAGTAGTATAATTAAAAGAAAAAAAATACTGCATTGCATTTAAAAAATTTTGTCATTGAGCAAATCTCATTTATAAACTATTTCGATAGACTTGAATGTATACTGTATCTCTTTTTACCCAATATAAAAGAAACGATCACTGGTAAAGCAAGTGATACTATGCAAGCTGTTGATTTAAAAGGTCTGCAGGGTATACTGATCTATCTCTCCCTTTGCTGAAATACCAGTTTTGAAGCTAACCAAAACAGTTTTCCTTTTAAAACTTGCTATTACTATGCTACTGTTGTATGTTGGGTGGGGAGACATTTTACCTAAAAAGACTGAGCTCGTGAACACTCACAAATCCTCAGGCTTTGACTAACAGGTCCAAAATAAAAACAAACAAATAAACCCACACAAAACAACAAACAAACAATCCCCCTTAATAAATATTTAAATACTTCCATCAAAATTATGTGGACTTTAGGCACTTCAGTATCAACTTTCAGTCCTAAAAACCTTGATTGGTGATTCCTTAGCTTAGATTTCTGATGAGTTCTGATTCAATTGGATGAGTTTTTAGATCCAGCTGAGCCCAAGCAGACACAAACTGTGAAGTAAAAAAGAAATCAACAGCATCTTCTTATCTACTACTGGAAAAAGTTGGTTTTCAGAACCAGTACCTAGCTCTTAGTGCATATCTTCCTTACAGGGTGGAATAGTCTTTCATTATAGCCAGAGATCCTGGCATTTCTCTGATATTATGGTAAATACAGCTCATTCAGTATTGTAAGACTCAACTCCACACCATAACTTAATGATGCTAGGTACTGTCACATACAAGTATACAGCATAGCATATCTTCTACTCAAACCCTCATATGTACATGTACTTAACTGGATTTCTTTTGCACATGCATTTGAAATATTACGCTCAAATTTTCTGGAACTCCAGCTGTTTTGAGTGTACCATGTTCCACTTCATGATTTCTACCTCATCTTTTCACCTATTTGCTTAGCCTAATGTCCATAGATCATAGAGCTGAAAGGGACCTTTAAAAATTATCTACTCCAGTCCTCCTGCCATAGGCATCATTTGCTCAGTCAGGTTGCTCAAAGTCCCATCCAACCTGAACTTGAACACTTCCAGTGATGGGGCATCACAACTTCATAACTTCTCTGGGCTACTGCTAGATTGAAGGTGTGAGAAACATGTCCTGTCCAAGACAATGTTGGGTTTTTTCCTTCAAAAAAACACAAAAAAACCCCCCAAAAAGCACAAACATTTCTCTTATTTGAGGAGAACATAAAATCTTTCACAGAGTTACAATTTCCTGGTATTTCATGTCTGCATAGCTGGACCATGGGCACTGTTTGTCTGGTTTTCATGATGGCCTGGAATGAAAAGAATATTTGGACTTCATGTTATTATTTATTAGTATTATATTATTTCTTCAGGGTAAATTGTTGATTCAACATAAAGCTCAACACTGCTAGGAAAGATAGAAATTTCATGAAGTGACATGGTAAAGAAAAAAACAACATAGTTTACATCCCTTATGTATTAAGTAATCTTCCATTTTGAGCAGCTCTATCTGAAGGAAAAGACATCCCACAGAAACTTTAAACTGTTTCTGCAGTTCTGTTAATACATACTTTTATTTATGAGTATATGCCAGCTTCTCATTTAGTAATTTAGTAATTTTCAAATTAGTAATTTACAAATCCTGAGATTTGTGTAAGGCACTATGGAACAAAATAAAGGACTAGAATAAGATACAAAGTATAGTGTCCCTTCCTAAACATATGTGCTGGCAAATAACTTCTTTCAGTAGAATCAGTGGCCAGCTGGATTTACAATGACAGTTCTGAGACTGCCATGTTAAATCCAGAGGACAATCACAGAAGCATTGATATAGTCCAAAGAAAATTAATTGGCAATGCTAACTCTGAAATAAAAAAAAATATCAAACAAACAAGCAAAAAAACACCCCCCAGAAAAGCAATGAAAAAAAAAAGAGATACATGGAAGAGAAATTTATACATGGGGAATAACATAAGTAGAAGAACTGGCCTTTGACCTCCTTCTCTTTCCCTGGTAAAATGATTATGACATCATTATGGTCTAGGGAGTTAATGAGTGTTTGTAAAAAGTATAAAGGGCAGAGTTTTAGGGACAAAGCAGCATTTAATAAGCATATATGACATCTACTCTTATCTCAACATTTTACAAGTGAATATTAGGAAAAGATTAAATAAGTATCTATTCCAAGAAGAATTGTATATAATGAGAGAAACATGCCTTGCATATTCTGAAATTCTGAAGTGACAAACCATTTCCTGGACTGCATAATAACGCTTCTTGAAGATTATATTTATTAAAGTCTCATGGTCCTATACTCCAAGAGTCAAGGGAAAATAATTGTATTATAATCTAGTTCACAAAAAGCAGATCTCAGTCTGCGAAAAATAATGTACTATAAAAATTTAGAAGTTACATAGTAATTTAAAGGTTGGGAGAACTACGGGATAGGAATATACTTATGGCAGATGTTCTGGTGGTGGTATTTATTTTGCTTGTCTCTGAAGTTTTATGATTGGGTTTGGTTTGGTTTGGCTTTGGTTTGTTTTTCAAGGTTCTTTTCTAGCTGGAGAGGACTAGGAAAACATTTTCTGTCTAAAGGATATAAAAGGAAACTTTATAGGAATTAAGTAATAGAATTAGTTAGGAGATAATAACAGCTCATTTACAAACATTATCAGCCTTCAGTTGTCCTAAAAACTTCTAAAAATAAATATTGAACACCACTCTTTTGGTCTATATATAAAAAATAATACATGTGAAATATACATAATTCTACTTGAAGAACACAAGTTCCCAGGATCTTGCACAGGTCCTGCACAAAGCAATTCATTAAATCTCATGTGATGTTATAAGTAAGTGTGGTGAATCTTGCCAGTTAGTGAGTGTCATCTTTGTCATATATGTGCAAAAAAATTCTAACTGCAATAGATGAAATGTACTGATGAATGATCAATGTGAAGGGCACGAACATCCTTAATCCTCATAATGACAAGATCTTTCAGCAGCACAGTTCTTTCTCCAGTAAAATAAAGAAGAAAACTGTGAATATGCAGTCCAGAAAACAAAGAAAAATGAGGCACATTATCTTACCAGACAAGTGATCAGACAAATGACTATGAAATAACAAATCAAACTAAGGTGGCAAGAAAAATATCAAGAATACAAAAGAACATGTCTGTAGGGCAACAAGCATCAGATAAGTAAACACAGCCTTAGAAAAACTGCTGAGAACAGAAAAGGTCAATAAGAACAGGTAAAAAAAAAAAAAAAAAAGTGGGATAGCAAAAATTTGTCTTTAGTTTCAGACATCAGCTGCTGATCAATAAAGTCAGTCATAATGAAAATTATGTTTAGTTTGAAGTTTCTGAAAGTAAATTATAGACATCTCCTTACTGAACTGCTGGATTAAATCCCCTACAAGTCTTGGCTTAAAGTCCTGCTCCTCTTACTCTGTATCTTGCAGTTTCAACATTAATTTTCTTTCTGAAATTGAATTTTGTAATTACTTTACATGGTGTCCACTTTTATTGCACTTTTCAAATATTGACAGCTTTACTCAGACTATATCCGTCCACCTGTTACCTGTTCATCTGCTGAAATGTTTTACTTGTATATTTTCTTGGTCTCCTTGGTGTCACCTCTTGATTTAGATTTGTTGTTTCATACTGAGTTATTTGATTTCTTGTCTGCTAGCATTTGCTTTATTCCAGTGGGGCTGTGACTTGTATAAGTGAATTTTTAACTTCCCTTGGAATGAATTGTCCTTCAATTCATAGATTATACTTTAGAAATTCACAATAAAAGGGAATACTTAGAAAGCATCTGCTACTTCTGTAGAATTTGTGCTGTAAAGGAAGACTGTTTTAACCTTTATGTCTATTATATTCTGTAAGTTTTCTCTTCAGCAGCCATTTGAGATTGTGTGTCTGTTTTCCAGGGCTGTATTGTATAAGGATGAAAAGATGAGCAACTCTGTATTTCTAACAGAGAGTGAAAGCTCTGGGTTGTCAAACAAAGTTCCTGCAATCACATGTGGTCATAGGGAAGAAACAGAATGAAAATAAAGCAATAGAACCTCAAAACTCATACATTAAATTGGTAAATAAAAGAATTCATTGGAAAGTATAAATAAAACCGAAGTCTATTATTTATCCTATGTCCTCTTCTGTAACTTTTGAATAAAATGTGTAAATATAATATGAAACTCGAATCTATGGAAGTTGTACTCTGCATTCTATTTGTGGGATCAGTTCAGTTTTAAACAAGCAAGTTCTTCTCAAAGGTATTTCCAAGATAGTAAAAAACCAAGAATTGCTCACTAGAATAAATCATTGGCTGGACTAAGCCCTTCTTTTTAAGAATCCATTTTCATTACTCTCTGTTTGTATGTTTGTTTGCTTGTTTTAAGGAGGAAAATAAGGTCAGTCATTCTAGTATATTTTAGTGTCCTCAATGTTTAGCTATGTCCTAAGTAATATACACCTGAGTGATAGTGCTCTGGGTTTCCTGATGCACTCAGAGCCAACTCTGCTGTGCAAAGACAGTTGCTTGACTTCCATATAGTAATACCTGAAATGTTTTGTAACTTCCTATGTAGGAGAATGGATGGAGTGGTGACTGTCAATATTGAGCTGTGTGGATGTGCTCCAAAATTCCCAGGAGCTAAGTGGGATTCTATTGAATATAAAAACTGTGTTTTCATTCTGTTTATGCAAGCAGCTCTTACCTTCTAGGAGAAAGTACAAAAGCAGGTAAGAAAAGAGACTTCAGTATCTCTTCAGTAAGTTACAGGACATGTAAGACAAAGCAAGGAGTCAAGTGCAAACAAAGGGACTTCCAAGTATCAGGACTGAGTGTCTGAAAGGCTTGGGAGTTCAGCAAGAGTAATGGCATCTGCTGGGAAAAAAAATCCAATGGTCCTTCTGCCCAACTCACTGTCTTTACTTGAGAATTTAAGATTATCCAGAGAATTAGGCTAGTAAGACATTCTTCTCACTATAATTTCACTTTTTTGCAGGGTGTCTCTCAGCATGTAGTATATCTAGTACAGTTAAAAGTGACTTTTCAAAAGCCTGAGTGGCCCTAACCACAAGAAAGGGACTGCTGCATAAAAAAAAAAAAAAAGACTGTTGATTTCTGAAGATTATTGAAATGTCATACCGATTTAAATACTACCCTTTGCTTTAGATTGTATGAGTAATATGATTGTCAGCATCAGTGAGTTGATGAGTCTGGAGTTTTAATCCATAGTTCAGGTGTAAAAAAATACCTCAGCAGTCCTCATATATACCTTGGCCAAAGATTCATACAATTTACACAGATGGGAAAAAAAAAAAAAAACTAAAATTTTACTAAAAATGCTTAGAATTTAAAAGTCTCCTTCTTATTAAAAAATGCTTTTTAAATCCATTCTTGACTGCTCACTTAGACATAAGTTTATAGAAGCAACAGGTTTTCCATTAAAATATTTATCAAATGAACCAGTAGCTTTCTTAGAGGAAGTTCCTTATTTATTCTGTTTGGGAATGGTAACAAGTGGGCTTGAAGGAACACTTAACCTTTAAATAAGGAAATTAATATTCTTTACCACATGCTGCTAAATGCTAAAGCTGAAGTTTCCTGTGTTAATTCACAATAATAATGCCATGTAGAATATTTGTCATGAACTTCAAAGTTATTTTTTCTACAATACACATGAAGAGACAGCCTAAATGATGTCTTCTTACTCAACTAATGAAAAAGAAACAAACATTCTAGTACAAAATGTTGGAAAAGGATGAACCAAATTTCAAACACCATTTTCTTTGCAAAAGGAGAAACATTCAAGTAATCTGTCATGCATTTTTGCATGCTTGTTTGTCTCATCAGAATACACATGAACAAATTCCTTAACGAGCCACACTTGTTTTATTTAGACAATGTTTCTGCAGTGCTTTGAACATATAAAGTGTTACGTTAATGCTCAGTATTATTCAATCCAATCCTCAGTCATTAATCAACTAGAATTCCCAATCGAATGTTATTATTTGATTCCTGATATAGCCTATTCTCATACAAGTAAAGAAGAAATAATTTCAAAATTATATCTCATATAACACTGTGACTTACACCTATTAAATTGTAACCATAGTAGAGGGAAACAGTATCAGACTAAACTACTTTTGTCAAAAAACAATGAGAATATGAGAGACAGAAGTGCTTGGTCTGAGGGATTTTACAGTTATGATTAAGAAGCCACAGTACACATATAGGTCACAAGTTCAAATTCAGTCCGGGTCACTAATGGCTGAAAAACATTACCAGCTGAAAGTTATTTACTTGTTCATACAAAAATACATAGGAGTTTTGAGCTTATAGAGAAGGGAGATTTGTATATTTAACATTGCCATCATATTAGGTAGTACTTACCTTTTGGAAATGGCCTCAAGACTGATCTTTAGCACAAAGTAGTCCTGTTCCAAACCAACATAAATTAAGTTCTGAATTAGAGCCTTCTAGCTAAAGCTAGTGTAGAGTCTTGGAAGTTAAATCCAAACAGATAATGAGAAATATATTATTATATGTCAGAGGAAAATGAATTAAAAATAGTACATATTTGTTTCTAAAAAGAACAATTTACTCCTATAGGCAAAGGACATCCATGTTTTCCTCATTTAAACCTGTGGTAAACATGCCAG
>JANIJG010013698.1:0-67254 GCA_024611175.1 Megaceryle torquata
AGAAAGAAAGAAAGAAAGAAAGAAAGAAAGAAAGAAAGAAAGAAAGAAAGAAAGAAAGAAAGAAAGAAAGAAGAAAAGAAAAGAAAGAATTAGCAAAATTACATTCAGATTAAGTAACTTGTAGAGGCAAAAAGTATGGACTATAAAGAAGCAGAGTGAGTTATTTTGGCAAGAGGAGTTCAAAAGATTTAGAAGGATTTTTAGTACAGCACAGGGTAAAGAGTGCCTGTGAGAAAGCAGGACCACTCACAAAGAAGAATAATCATGAAATTAATGGATTAAACAAAGCTGGGACTACTCTTTGAAAATAGCCTTGAAGAATGTGGTCTTGGGAGTGACTTAAATGAATCAGCTTTTTTTTTATTACTATTTGGGTTGTTTTGTTTTTTGTTTTTTTTTAGTTTTGAAGAAGGTATGAGTTGCTTGAAGTTTGGGGTAAATATAAATTGTTACCTTTTCAAAAAGCATTAATATAAGAAACTTTCATATGCCCAACAAACAATGCTATACAAGTTAGTACATTAAATTCTCACAGAGCATGATGCTCTGCAGCAGAGTACAGGGCATCTACTGCTTATTAGTCAGGGGAGATACCCCTAAAGGTATGAGAGAGACCAGACAGAAGGGGACATAGTCCAGGAGCCTGAAGAGCCTCTGCAGTAGGTGAGCATGGAAACTGTCTAAAGACATTCGGAGCCTCTAAACATCAGGGTTGATTTTCAGCCTTGACAGAAGCATCCTTTACTTAAGTAACAAATCCACAGCTAGCCATCAAATCCTAAAAGCAGGCTGGGCTAGTCCGGGAAGCAGAGTCATAACCTCAGAGCTGTGAGAGGGAAGGCAATCGCTTCTCCAAGTTGGTCTAAACTGTGTCACCCCAAAATATGGGGATCTGCTTCTTGTTCCTCCAATTGTAAGTGATACTGGAAATCTCAAATACAAACACCCCTCCTCTAACTTTAGCTGTCACCTCCATTTAACTAACAACAAGCAAAGAGGCTATGAGTGACAGATTCACATACATCTTGAATGGAAGACACCACATCCAGGCTCCCAAAGCAGAGATGTCTGTCTCATGGCAACATCAATTCCTTCTGACCTACAAGTCTCATCCTTTTCTGCCCAGGCCTCAGACTAACTGATCTCTTCTCTAAAACTCCCCAGTACTTCCCATCCTTGGACTTTCAGTCCTTCAGTGCTCCTCTTTTCAGGCTTGTTCCCTCCAGAAATATTTCTGTCCCAACAAATGCCACTTCAAAGTCCTGCCGTGCACACTCCCTTGTACCCAGACACCCCTGTTCCTCCCAGCTCTCTGCTCTCAGCTGCCCTCTCTTTAGCAGCTGCACATGACTGAACCCATCCTTTTGTCTTGGTTTTCCATGGAGAGAAAAAGGCTGTGTTTTGAAGGATGTTTTACAAATCCTCCCCAACACACACAGTACTTATTCAGAAGGGGAAGGAAAACAAACAAACAAACAAACAAGTCAAAACAACAACAGCAAAAACACAGAAAGAAATGAATGTATCTCAGACAAGAAGCAATTCCCATGCCTCTCTTGCTATCCGTTTATGGAGGAATATGATGTAATTTACATCTTCATACCCCCCCAAAGAAACTCAAGACAATGCCTCCCAAATATGTGGTGTAACCCTGCGAAAGGGAACAAGAAGTGCTGTGAGGGAGCATGAATCATATTCTGGGATAGGGGACTTTACAGTCAGCTCAGCACAAGGTTAAGCCTGGGAGCTGTGGAGGTGGTGTAAGTCGACTGGATGCCGTGCAGGAAAAATGAGCTCAGAAAATATAGTTACACAGCCCCTGATCTATCCTACTCTCCACTTAAAACACAGCTGCTCCCTGTACCAGCACACATTCATATAAGAGGACTGATGAATCTTTAGGACAGGGTCAAAGTAGCATTAAAAGCATATTCAGTGATCCTTTGAAAAACCAAAAAGTGAGGAGATACCAGGCTGAATATGAGGAGAATGAACTCAGTTTGGTTTCTAGAGGCTCTGGTGAGCCCACAAGCAGAGTCCTTTTCCCACCTGCCCATCCTCACTGCAACTACAGCCCTGAAGAGCAACAGACAACAAGCTCAAATAGGTCTTCTCTAATTAATACTTTGAAGTCTATGTGACAGACACCAGATGGAAGGGCTGAGAACCTCACACTGCAGGGACTGAAAGGCAGAACAGAGTGTGCTGCAGCCCCTGCCAGGGACACGCACCGGGTTTCCTCCCAGGAAAAGTGGATGGGGAGGAGCAGGCAGGGAAGGAGAAGGTGCTAGTGCACTCTCACACCTGTCTGTCCTAGGACAAGACTGAAGTGTGCATCCACCCACTGCAGCTCTGGAGCCCTCTGGGTCCAGCTTAGACAGATTACGGGAACTGCTCTGGCTATAACAGGAGCAGTGCATTCATTAAAAATATCACTTGTGGGACCAAAGTAAAACAAGTACCATGACAACAGCCCCCCCCATTCTGAGACTCCCACATACAGACCCTTTGTATAATTCATCAGTTTCATAATAAGCTTAGGTGTTAGGCTGTTTGATAGAAACTTATTTTGGCCTGACCTATGAAATTTATTCAAGTGATTCTCAAGGGACTGCACAGTTTGAGATTTGTTTATATGTTCCAGAGCCAAAAAAATTTTGAAAATTGCTTTAATGTGTTTGGGAATATGGGACTTGGGCAAAAGGGAATTATTGGTATTTATTAAAATGGCAAAGAAGCTTCCTTGCTGTCCCCAGTTTCACCTTTAATGCTGCTTCGCGCTGGGGGCCTGCGTATACTTTATTCTTAGCTAGAGGAAAAAACCCTCAGTACTCCAGGTATTTTTTTTCTTTTTTTTCTCGCTACACTCCTGCTAGTCTGTTCCCAGTGTGTTTTTGCAAAGGAGTGCAGAGCAGCCAGAGAAACCTTGTGCTTCAAGGTTGACCCCCTTTGTCAAAAGGTCTGCACCACTCCTACCACCCATAGAAGAGCTATATAATGTACACCAGATTCTGCTATCCATGGATACTTCTACTGCTTCCACATTGAATACAGGTCATTGATTACCACGTGCTTGTGCTTGCACGGAATTCAGGGAATGTGTATGGCACAGAACGGTACAGGTTGAGATACTCAATTTGTCTAAGACATTTCTTCTCCTTTCAAGGACAGCACAATCTCTTTTGTTGTTGCCTTCTATCCTGCAGCAACAAAGAAAGTCAGTGAGAGTTTATAATTCTTATTTTTAATGTTGGACACGTTGACTTCACTCCTCTCCTTGTAAATACTGAGGCGGTGCTGCCTGCAGCCTGTCAATACTGCTGACTGAGGGATTTAATTCCTTGGCACCTGTGTTGCTAAATAAATAGGGTTGTTGGGCAAACAGCCCACAAATAAAGCACAAATAAGATAGAGAACTGGCAAGTGCTCAGTAACACTGAAAATCTGGCCATCCATGGGATTTTTCCCAAATTTGAGAATTTTTGTTGTGTTCCATCAAGAGCCTGCTTTTGTACACAATAAGGTCTCAGACAGCATTCGTATGCTATCTCTTTGCACGTATGTGGCCTGGATGGATAGTGTTACGGTGGCTTAGTAAAATACCACGTTAGCCAGGCTGTTGTAACTGACCACACTGGCTCCCCTCCTTCTGCGTGGTCGTGCTAACACCATGAGTCACCCTTACCAATGTTTAAACAGATGGACAGTACCTCACTAAACCATGGTGACAGGGTCCTATTCCATCACAAGACTCTACCCAATGATTAAAGATAACTCCACTAATGTAATCAAATATCCATGATATATACTTTGCTATGTGCCTTCTTAATTAACACCATATTCTGTCTGCTGTGATGCAACACCTATCTATCCCAGTTTTCTAGACTGTCTATGACTAAACACTACATTTGTCTATTAAAAGATGAGGCTTCCCTTAATTTGTAGTCTTCAAGTACAATTTCTACAGATGACAATTTGCTCCTGAGGTCTCACAAGATTAAGTTCATACTGACCTAGACCATTCAGGGCTATATGCAGAAGGACTGATGCTATTTAAAGTATCACAGCAGTATGTTTTCAATTATGGTAAACACTCTGGGTCAGCAGGTCTTACCATGACCTCTCTCCTGCTCCTTACTCTCCTGTATGTAGCATTCATGCAAGGTCAGCAAGAATGCCTACACCACCATCCAGCTGGTTCTACTCTGATGTGGAAAAAGTAAAGCTGTAAGTATATGGAGTGGCACTGGAGCAAAGGAACTCACTTCTTGATTTTCTATGGCCTGCAGACCCAGCCAGTTCACACAGGAGCAGCCCGTAGGGCCTGGTTGTACTGTGGCAATTGGCCATGTTGGGTCAGCCACTGGCTCAGGGATTTTTGCACCACGCTCTGCTTACACAACACAGACTTGCCCTGACTTTAATCATTTATATATATATATGTATGCATATATATGTATGTACATATGTATATATTACAACAGTGCCTAGAAGCCTTGTTTTAAAAATTGTGGGTGAACTCCTGTCCCAAAATTCTTATGGACAAAGAGTAAAATGAGGGAGAGTGAGTGGAAGCAATAAGGAGACATGGGTGCGTAAGGCAGCAGAGATACCATTATGAGCAACGTAATGAGGAGCAACCACTGAATACAAGCAGCCTGGATCTTTTCAAGGTATGTCAGTATGTGCATGTGGTTTGGGTGGATTTCAGGCTGAAGTACCCAAGTAGTCTACTACACTGAAAATGAGCACAGACTACTATGAGCTACCCTCTGAATGTCTCGTGGACAATCAGGTATTGTCACAATTAAAATTCTCATTGCTAAAAAGTAAGTTTGCTGGAATATGTGATTCTACGGACCAGCTGGAAACCACTTCCACAGCAGGTACTGAGGCCGGAGTACTTGACCTAAGTGCTGTCCTTGCTCTTCAAAATTTGAAAAATTCAGTCAGAGGGCAAAGGTGTGGATGTTTTAATCTGTGAAAAGTGTACTGACTGGACGGGTTGCCTCACATTGCTGGCCTGCTGTTGTTTGACCCACAGTACTATTATTTAAGCCTATCAATCCAACTATAACTTTCCTCATTTGTGGCCCACTATTTGAGGTGCTCCCTACTGAAAAAAGGAGTAGGGCAGTTCTGCATAGGTTCAATTTATTCATTTGTCATTCAGAGTAGTTAAAAAAAAACCCAACAAACACAAAGGGAGGCAACAAGAAAGAATCAGAGAAGTACTTGGAATACCTCACATAGTTGCAGGGACCTCACCTGACCTGCCATAACCCATGTTTAACAATGTTTTAATCACAGCAATATCAGAGAGCCAAGCTTTCCAAGGAGTGGGAGGTTTGTGTCACTTGGTTTTTAAGAGAGTCAAACCATATCACAGGAAAAGAAAACTGGCACCTAAAATTAATGGCTCCTTGCCAACCTAGTAAAGATCCTTGTTTGTATTTCTCAGACAATTCAGACATCTGCATGATGTGGGTAGATTACTATTATCAGTAGCAGACATTTATACTGTGGTGGTGCCCAAAGGTCCCAGTCGGGATCGGGACCCCATTGAGTCTGGCACTGTACAAACACAGATAAGAGACAATTCTTACAGAGTGTGTTTACAACCTAGAGACACAAAACAGATGAAAAGTAGAAGACAGAACACATGAGCAAATAAATACACTAAAGAATTGGAGACAGTGGTGCTCCTCTGGTTGCCTTTTTTTTTTTTTTTTTAATGTTTATTATTTAACTTGTAGGATCAGAAATGACAGGATTGAGGAAGTTTGTAAGAGGAAGGGAGTAACTAAGATTGAGACACAGGAAGGGCAATACTTTAGAGAAGGAAAATTGTGGTTCATAACTTAGAGGATTTGGGGACCATCCAGACAAAGCTATGCTTTCTAGAGAAATTTTTAAACGGACTGCAAATATATTTTCATATATCTGTTACCTTAAGGTATTTTCACAGTGTTGGACAAGAAAAGATGTCAGCCTGGGAAAGAGAAACTAGCTGATGGTAAAGACACTGGCAAAGTGAAAGTGATGCCTGACACTGTAATGAGAAACTGGAGCACTGAGATAAGATAAGGCTAAACTGCAAAAAGTCTTAAAGACAAGAAGCTTGATTCAGAAGTGCAGGGAAAGCCCTTGTAAGTGTTTGAGGAGAGCCAGCACAATTAAGATAACAAGCTAGACATTGGCACAGAGGTAGAAGGAACTCAGCAACGAGCATCATGAAAGGAGCAAGATGTAGCATACAGATATAAAATGATATGGACAAAGTCAAAAGCGAGCAAAGGGATGTTACTTCTCAATTCACATATCCCTTGATGTCAAGTGAGAAGCTGTTCGCTGGCAACAAAGCAACTCCCATCAGAAATGCCTTCTTGCTCACTTGTTTTAATTCACAGGGACAGATCATCTAACTGAAGGGAAAGAATAAGACAAAAAAACCCCAAACAAACAAAAAAAGGGATAGGAAGTGGATATATGTACAGTAAAATGCTAGAAAACTGGAAAAATGCCTCTATACTTTTCATCAGAGTTTGTAGGAGAAAAGCCCCACAAATCAGCAGTCCCACTGCTGCAACATATTTAGTGGGCAAAACTCTATTTAAAGATTTAGTCAATGATAAATCTTGACTTTAGAACTCCGATTGTGCTAATGCCACCTATATTTCCTGAACACATGTTTAAGGAACCTCTGCAAATTCAGCATAAGTACAAGGACCAGCAGGTCCTTGGAATCCTCACAGAACCCATTAACATTTGCCTTTTGGCTCTCACAGGTCTTACAAACTGCTGGTTTCAATCTTCCCTTCCCTCTAAATATTTCACTGGGTCTTATTGCCTGACCCATTACAAGAAAAATAAGAAAAGCCAGAATGGTTTCTTAGACTATAACCTCCTCAGAGAAGTTTATGTTCTGCATAGTGTTATGCACGCAGCTGGAACTCACAAATGATATGTGGAGGATAATGGCACAGTTAAAGCAAAACAAGGAAGTATTGCAAAAGGCAGGTTCAAGGGATTATAAAGAACTAGCTCATATAATAACACATTCCTGTAATAAAATAAAAAAGTGGGATAAAGCCAAAAAACTGCAGCATAAACATGATTTGATCATAAAAGCAAGCAACAATGTCGAACTGATTCCACTGTCATCATGCCCTCCCAGCTCAGACAGGACCAAGCTTAATTCTTCAGGAAAACAAATTATTTGGCATTGCCACAAATAAAGGTGTATCGGTTTTCATTGAAGAAAAAAGGTAGCAATAACAGACAAACATTACCAAGTGGCAACTGACTTAAAAACAGGAATAGTAACAGCAATAAAGGTTACAAAAACACTTAACATGTCCCTTTTTTAACAGTCGGACTTAAGACTCTAGCCTAGCAAACAAATTCAAGAAAATTTGAAAATTTAAGGCTCATTGAGGAAAAAATGTCAACAGGTTAAGCAGCTGGAAAGAAACCTAACCCCAGAATTCAGATAAAAATGACAACTGAACACCAAGTAACTCCTCCACCAGGTTTCACTACTAAAGGTGCTGGAGCCTTCATTTGTTCCAGTGACTCCATTCACAAACAGCAGTGCAAATGGCTTTTATTTGACCTTCAGAAATTTGCATCTGAAAAGAATAGGATATTATAAAAAGGAGTGTGAAAAAGCTCCTTTTACTCTTAAAGGGCTAAGAGGGTATTTGGAGAGTAATCCATGAGTACTTGCTACCAACAGATCCCTATACTGGAAATGTGTTAAATTTCTAAAATTCTGTTTCCATTTACTCTTATTACTTGGACTTGTGCAATTCAATAGAAATACTTAGATAAAAGAGCTCTGTAACCCCTGCTTTATAATAAAAGTGAAAAAATCTTTTTGAAGTGATTTATTTTTCCTTTTTTCTTTTTTTTTTTTTAACTTCCCAAACAAAGCAGAAGTTTGTCCCTGAAAATAAAATGGTGAATTACAGCAAAGTCATGAAAACAAAGAACCAACAGTTTCTCCAGTGCAGGCTTGTTACCATGAGCTAATAATTCCAGACTTTAAGCAAGCTGAGCCTCTTTTTTTAATAACTGCATGCCTTTAGGCAAAGTATTTCTACTAAAAATTATTGAGGCATGGAACAAGGCAAGGTGTGTGAGCTAATGTTGGATTGTTCAGTTACTGAACCAACTCCTATAGCAATGAGCCTGCTCTGAACTGACAGATTATTTCTCTGTATACACTTGTATAAACACACTGCTTAAGGTTGAAATCTGTGTAAGCTTTCTTTTCAATTAAAATGTCAAAGATGACAGCACATGTTTTCACTGTCCTCCACAGGATGATGGATGCCGTGGCAGCAGTTTCATGCCCCTGTGTTTCAGAGATGTTTGCCTGCCTAGGTGTCTAAGAATGATGGACTTGCTGATCTTTCCATATGCCTGCAGACAGACAGGACTGCTATAGAGACCTTGTGCTTTGGGTATCTTAACATCTCTTGACTTTTTCTGCCTCAGTGTTCCCTCATGTTCCCCCACATCCAATGTTTTAAAAGTTAGAGCAGGAATGTCGTGGAAACAGGAAAGAGCAGGAAAGTTGGAAAAAGGATTCTGAATTATAACACCAGATTGCTACTTAAGTGACAGGCATTAAAACTTAGGCTGGTTTCTGATCATGGCCAATTCACTCCAGACATCTAAAAGGTCCCCACAGAAATGCTGAGGGTCAACAGAAAGACACAGTGCACCACAAAAGGAGCTTCCAACATTTTTACTTATTTATTTATTTATTTTAAAGAATGGATAAATCTGAATCTTTAAATTTCTTCAGCTCCATATCCATGAAGAGGAATAAAACTTTATTCATTAGCTTCTCTTTCATTTTCATCAGCTTGTACAAAGCCAAAGACAGTGGATCCAAAATTGCTGGGTCACAAGACCATATGGAATACAATTCATAGGACATGTAGCGTGTAGCCATAACACTAGGGTTGGATGTGGAGCATTGATTTGGTCAGAATTTTGCTAGAAAAGGATTGACTAATGAAAACAGTCTCAGTAAGAGAAAAACACTCTAGCATCTGCCACTGGCAGATTCCATCTGTCTTAACACTGATAAGACACAACTGTGCTGTATGCTCTATAGAAAGCAAGAGTTTGTCCACAGTCACTAGTGAGGAAAACAAGTAATTATATTCATGTGAAATGACTTGTGTACTGAGATATAAACTCTTCCCTCAACACCAAAAATACAATACAAGTAAAACTTACTGTAGAAACCTTTTAGAAAGGCATTATATAAGAAAATACAAGGATGATTTTGTAAGTAACATATCAAATAAGTAAAATAGAAAATTAGAAGCTTGGAAAAGTCTCAGATGACATATGACATCAACAGCAGACCAAAATCCATCTCTTAATCCCACCCTTTAAAAAGAGTATCATACAGATAAGTGCTTTCTAATGTTCATTGCTTCCCTAGCACTTCTGCTGTAAGCACATGCTCCTGCAGTACCAAGCTCTCTTTACAGCCCAGAGAAATGTTAGCACTTGTGTGTGGCCCACCATGGTCACAGCCTCAAATGTGCTCAGTGTCTCAAAGCTGCTGGTTGTTTCAGTGGGTGGCAGTAGGGGAGGAGGGAGAAGAGTACATACGTGAGGGTGTGCTCTCAATTATCTGTTTAGCAAGTCACCTCCAGACATAAAAATATCTTAGAGCTGCCAAATAGTTATGTATCTTCAGTGACCCTCTCTCTTCCCACTCCCAACCCACTTCACTGCTTCCTTTCAAACTTTCCTAAAGATCAGAATTAATATATGCCATTTCCTGGGAGGAACTTTTGCACACACTTCATCTCTTAAATATGCTAAACATTTCAACTGACAGCTGTATTAGTAAAGATGATGGGAAGCACGAAGAAGAGGTAAATCTCAAGGCAGAAAAAACAACACATTGCCTTGTCTGCCTGCATCTCAATGGGCGTTACCACTGACTGAGAGCATCAGTTGAGCAAACAGGAATCCCAAATTCATCTACAGCACTTTTTACATAGCTATAGCAAATTTCACTGAAGGGTGTAAATCATGTTAGCTGCTGTTTGATAATAAAGTCCCCAGAACAGTTCCTCTGAATGGAGGGAAATGCCCAGTACTCCAGAAATGCCCCAGGGCAAGGAGAGAAGCAGTAGGGGTGAAGGCTGCTGGAGATCACATTGACACGGATGCCGACACAGCCCAGCATAGGTTTCCAAAAGCGTGCAAAGGGAGGAAGTGATAGCTAGTGCAACCACAAATACATGGGCAAATTTCTCTGTCCAGGCATGCATGCACACTAAGAGAGACAGCAAAAAAAATCAGGCATTGAAAAAGGTGACTTTATTCTTGCAACAAAGTGTATATTGTCATAGTAATTTCCAGTCACTACCTGTGCTCACTCCCTCCCTTTTAAGTACTCATTTGAGCATGAACCTGCAGCTAATTTTGAGGTTGGAGTTCATTTGTTTTCACATCAGTGCAATTAATTTCCACTGGAAAATGCATCTCAGGCATTCAATCAAAATAGGCCTAAAATAATTCTGAAAAGCTCATCTGTCTCCAATCTATATAATGTTTTAAAAATTGGATGCATGCCCTGCAATAACATTGCACTTCACAAAGCTTAAAGCTCTGAACTTGAGGGTATCAGTTACATTGAAACTGTAGTAAATTAAAACATCCAGTTTCTGGTTTGCATTGATTTATAAATATCGACAAAACTACTATTGCAGTCATTACCGCTTTGGGTGCTGCGAGTTGAATTTTCAACAGTTCAGGGTTATTTCCATTCTTATTGTGGCTACAGTAGCCTTTCAAGTTTTAGATCAAATTCCAGATAACATGTGAATCTTAAAATCTTAGTTTTAAAAATATGCATACAAACCAGCCAATACTTATAATAAAAAGCAGCAAGTCTGAGTGGTAAGTAATGTCAAAGATTTTATTTAGGCTCTCCAGCTTAAGGCAGAAAGGATATTTACTATCATGAAATATTTCAAATAGAAGCAAGTGGAAATGGGATAAAATATTAAAAGGCAAATATCTCTAGTTTTATTACCAAGAATTTGCTGTTCTATTCTAAATCATTCTTTGGAGTGAGAGAATTAGAAGCATTTTCAAAACTGTTCTCCTAAGGAGCTTTGCACATTAGTCTACCTGGTGACCTTCAAAATGTGCTTGTTTATTAGCAAAATATCACTGAGGAAACATAAACCTGAAAAATAAAGATTGCTCCCTAGCTGTAACCCAGTTAACACATTAATTTGAGAAAACAAGAAAAGCATGAACATATCAACAGCAATAGAGACAATTCTCAATTGCGTACAGCACACAGCTTTGCCAAAGACAATGGATTTAAACCAACTGGGAATCTCACTCACACGCACACACACATGCACACTCCATAAACACACAGTATATAACATGCATTACATCTAGTTATAAAACAAGCTTTGTCAGTGATCTATGCCTTATACTTCAAAATAAAAAATATCCCCACCTTACACCTTGACATCTGTGGACTACTACAAAGTAATTTCTCCTGACCCCTGGTGATGATTAGCTTATGAAGTGAAGCAGAGGGGGTCAACCATAATATTCACAGCATTTCTCCTGAAAGCACTGGCCAAACTCTACCCTTGTTGCTCTTCTTTATACTGTCACTGAAGCCAGTCTGCTGATTTGCAATCCAGCTTTCCACTACTCTTTGAATTCATCATTTTTGCCTTGTACAGTACACTTGAGAAAGACAAGGAACAGTTGATCCTACTGTGGCAGATGTTCTTTTGGGCATAATGCTCTTGCAATTGGAGTTCACAGGAGTGCTGGTAATACAGTCATTTAGAATAAAATCAGACCCATAAAAATGTACAACACCTACGAACATACTTTCCTAAATTATACCTTGAAATGCTGAATTGAGTGTTAATGATATTACACAAGATATGATGATATGACATCGTACTAAGAAAAAACTTTATTTTACATATTTACCTTCCAATTTGTACTGATGTTTCTGTTTTAGTGTTTCACAGATGTTTGACTTTATTTAATTTCTGTCTTGAGAGACATGCTGTCTTAAAGGGGAAACATTCTCCCAAACCAGAACTTTGTGTTGAAGATTAAGACAGCATTCACTGCATCAGAGTAAAGGGCTTAATGGTCAGAAGGCAGTCAAGCAAAAGCTCAGGTCATCCTGTCAACTTCTGAGTCTGCAGTATGAACTAACACACTGTTATTTTTTTTTTTTTCTGTTTATTTATGTCTTTAGCATGAACCATAAGTGTTCAAGCATAGTCCAAGAATAGTTTGGGTTTGCACTGTTTCTTTTTACCACCACCTTCCCTTTGAGAACTGCCACTGAAACAGTACTTTAGCTAGAATGCAGCCATACCAAGGAGAAGTAATATAGCAGCATTATGACCAGCACAGTCAAAAGCAGAGTTAGGTGAATTTACAATCTCTTGAGAGTAATGAATAACTATTGCACCCCACAGTTTTCAGCATTATAATTCAGCAAGCAGGAATCATCTTTGCATAAAACAGTTTAAAAAGACCAGGCCGACCAGACTAGAAGGACCTCTCAAGGTCCATTTGCAAAGTTTAAGTAATATCACTGCTCTAATCACAGCCCGAGTCTCCCGTTGACAGAGAAGTATGAAAACTGCAGAAGCATTGTTTCAACTTGTACTGACTGTTTCATGCTGCAAAACTGAACTCCAACGTGTCACTTTTCAGTGAAGTGACACTATAGCCATTGGAATCAACTGCAGCATTCGCATTAAGAGTTTCCAGATTGGGAAACTTGTGGGAAAGGAGTTGTCAGTTGAAGGCTTCTGACAATGTAATTTGTTTCTCCTGCTGGCCTGACAAAGTCAGAGCATGCTGACATTCAGAAAACTTCAGTTGGTTGGTTGGGTTTTTTTGTTTGTTTTTTTTTTTCTTCCTTTTGTTCCTTTTCTTTTCCTGCTTGGAGCTCTTGGGAGGACAGAGGAAAAGGACTATCAGCTTAGGAAAGATGCAGAAAAGGGAGGATTGAAAGGAGAAGATGTGCCCTTTTCTAGGTGTCTCCTATAAAACAAGTAAAGTGTTTGCCACACACTTAACCTGAGGCATGATGATACAGTGCAGGTGAACACGTGAAAAGATGTTAACTTTACCTATACAACTAACTGAGTACACTCAGTTTACAAGAACATCACATCTATTTGATTTGGCCCAGAGCGAGCCAGACGTTAGACTGATCTGGTTAAAATATCTCAACAGTCACACAAATAGGTCCAGTCAAAGCCTCTTGCATCACCTGCATTTATTTCTTACTGTTAATATTTAGCAATGGAAGAAAGATACAGATCTGTGCTCTATACACTTGCCATCTCCAACAGTATGATCTCAGCTCAGAGAGCAGCAGGAATTTGCACAGCAGTGAGTATGGACGATTTCCAGGGGTCGGAAGCCACGGCTTACTCACTCCACTCTGCATTTTCTGTTGTTCTCTTTCTTTTTTTTTTTTTTTTTTCCTTCTTTTTTTTTTTTTTTCAATAGGAAAGGCAAATATGATGAATGCAAAAAATAGTGGCAAAGTCAGATTGCAGGCCAGCATGTTTTGGGGGTTTGTCCCCCTGGTCTTCCTGTTTTGCAAAGCATGGATTTAGCCCTGGTATTAGCCTACCACATAACAAGTCCTTAAAATGGCTCATGCATAAAATATGATGAGAAATTACGTGTTTAAGAATAGTGACTCCAATGTGTACCTTTTAGACCAACATGGAAATATGCCTGTATCTCTTTCTCTGTAGCAACAAACCATCTGAATTAATGCTATTACATCTAGTATAAATCTATGGCCTGGTCTATGTAGGATGTGTAACAGAAGTAATCTGGGGCTGAAGAGAAGAAAATGCAGCAGTATATATGCAGGACACTTTGCATCTGGCAGACGTATAACATCAGCTATTTGCTCTTTAGTTTGTGGTGATACATCTACTGGGACATCCCCCACCACGGTAAACCTTGATTAGCTCCTGGTCTTATTTCCACCATAGATTTAACCCTAAGCCATGGATAAGTATAGTGTTTGGGGTTTAAAGCTAAGTGTCATTTAGTATCATTTCTGACATCTCTGTACATTATAATGAGCTTCTTTTTCACAGGAGAATTGCGATCTGATTTTAATTTGTGGTAAGGTTATGGTCACAATAAATGTCTATTTCAGATACTCATGAGAAATCTCTAATGCAAATGGATATAGAAAGTGGCTGTTTTCTTGTAGTTTCAAAGCCCTGTATGTAAAACACACTGTACAGATCGGTTCCACATGCAAATCCATTATCAATACACAATTGCACCCCAGCTCCTGCCCTGCCAGCAGGCACCCCTGTGCTGAACAGTCTTAGCAGGTTTTATAGTTTGCATAATAAAAGAACAGGTTGTGAAATCATTAGCACTTCAGCTGAGGCTGCCACAGGGATGCCCCTTTGCGTTCATTGTGAAATGTTCATTTGGCACCTGCATCCTAGAGGCATATTTGGGTGTTGTTGCTTCAGTATCACCACACAGAGTAGGAAGTAAATCAGTATTTTCATGTTCTGAACTTAAGTGGGGGGAGGAGGTGGGGTGTGAGAGTCTCTTTGTTCTACCTCCAGGTTAATTCTCCCCATTTATTTGCACATGCCTATTTTCAGCATGAAGACCTCTAGGAAGCCCAGATGTCTGTAATTACTATGCCAGCCCTAAGCAGCCAACACTGCCAAGGACCTGGGCCATGCCTAGGGAGGCTGGAAGACACTTCATCATTGTCAAACACCACAAGTTCCAGTTCCCCTTGTCTCACAGGCAGCCACTGCTAGTGGTGCTTCAGAACAGCCCAAACATAGTCGAGGGCTGCCCTGCTCTTGGCTGGGGTCTTGGCTTGGGGTACAATGTGCCTGCTGGCACTTTCTCCACCATAAAAGCAATCTCAGGTTAAACTCTGTCAGTTCAAGCACCTGAGTCTAAACTTGCTTGCCCCTCCATAGCAGAATCCATGTCCCCAACAGAAAGAAACAAAATCCACTGCTGGTCAAGCAAAACATGCTTAGATGTTCCTTATTCCAACCTTGAGACCCTTATTACAAGGTTCAGAAACATCTGTGAACCTTGCCCTTGCAAATGTGCAAGGTAGCACAACCATGCCTTGAGGGACAAATGGTGGCCCCAAATATCTAAGAATCTGAATCTAAGAAAAGGGAAAGTTATGTAACTTAGAAGAAAGCACTAGCACCAGGTGGGGAGGAGAACTTGTGGAAGGCAGTGAAATTTTACTGACTTGAGTCACCCAGGGATCTGGTCTACTGGTATCTGCAAACCCGAATTCAGTTACTTTTACCAACTGTATGAGATAGAGCACGCAAAGAAAGGATCTGTGTCAGGCTCCTGAGCATTAAATAAACCTAGCTCATGTTGCTGTCCTTCTGAATCGATGCACCAGATCATGATTTAGGTAATTGAGGCGCTGGGGCCTTTTAAAGCATTGTAAGTAAATAGCTAGGCTTGGTGTGATATAAAAAGCACCACAACAGAAAAGAGAACTTAATGTAGTAATGAAAATCACTTACCCTTAATCATCCCTGAGACAGTGTTTTTACAACGCTACTTGATTTATTCAACTAGCAAACATGCCTCCTTTGGCTTTTCTAATAACAGGCCATCTCAGACATACTTGTTGGTATTTGAGTTTGGCTTTTTAAAATTATTATCCCAAGTTCATTATTTTAATGTCTTTGATGCCTTTTCTTTAAAATAATTTGCTAAGCAATAAATCATATTTATTTGCAGAGGAGACCAAAACAAAATCCCAAACAACCCAAAACATTACTAGGACAGTTTACAAAAAGAAGAGATTCGATCACAGGTGTGTAACCAATGTTGCACATTTCTGAAGCACATTGTTGCTTAAAGACTTACTGAAGCCCACATTCATTGCTGCTGACAAGCGTGCCACTTAGTGTACAAGACTGTACGCAACGTTTGCTGCACGATTTACGATGGAGCCCTTACACTGCATAGGAAGGGCTGTAAACTACCTGTGCTCTGCTGAGCAGCTCCACACTTCCTCTTGCATGGTAGGGCCTCAGCTTTTGGAAAAGCTGGACAATTTCTCAAGTGAGTACACTCTTGTGACACTGAGGCTAGCCAGACCACAAACTATTTTATTATGTTGTGCAAAAACCTATGTGCAAAAAAACCCTCTTTAATTAAGATAGAGCAACCAGCACTGCGGTTGTAATTACCTTGGACTGCTTTACCCACGGGCATAATGAAATAAAATTGGTCCTTCTATATTTTTGTTTTTAAACTAAGTAAACCCAAATTAATTTATTCAACTCAAACCAGACAGGTTTCTCTTTAAAAGGGAGGCATATATGGTTGGAGGGGCTGGTGCAGGAGGCAGAGTGACATGCAATGATGACTGTGAACTGCAAACTGCTGGCAAAACATTTGGCTTGCCGTTGGTCCATGGCCAGTATTTTCCTTTGTTAATGAATCCCACATCTTTTCTAAGTTAAGGATTTTTTATTCTCCCCCTCATTTTATTTGAAACATATTTTAAATATTTTTGCTTTTATGACGTCATGGAACATGATATATCTCCCTCCTAACAGTGAATATGGGAAAATCAATTAAAATTTTGACATTAGAAGCTATGATATAAACATATGGTTCAACTGCTCAGACTTCTTTTTTTCTTTTTTTTTTTTAAGCAGCATATCAAGGATCAGTGCAAACAGAAATAATCAAATGTGAACTCCACATTACTGGTTAAAAATGGCACCAAGTGAAAGTGTATCACATCAGAACCTTGCTATTCACCAAACACAAAAAACCCTACACATTTGGCAGGTTTTCACAGGCTTCCTCTTAGACTTAGGATCACATATTTTTCATTTGTGGTCTTTTCTGAGGAATATGTCCATTAAAAAAAGCTATCCCGAATGCTATGTTTTATACATTTTGTCTCACCCAAAGGACCTTCATTTTATGACTTAAAGAATGCAACCTTAAAATGGAATTTTATGGGCTTCCTCATTACCTTCTGATTCTTCCCTGAAAAAATAGGAGAAAAAAATAATTGAGAAATTTCCTTTGAGAACAGAAAGGTGTTTTTCAAATGCAATGATCACTTTGGGCATGCAGACAGACCTGCCCTACTCAGGACTATGTGACAGTAAAAACCCTTCCAGCTCCCTTTGGTATTTCAACTCATCAAAACACCAGATAGATAAAATTATAAGGTACTGGAACTCCAGGGAACACAGGCACCAAACAGAAGATTTAACTCTTTAGGTCAAGGTTCTCAGTGAAGCAATAAGAAGCTCCTTCACAGAGGTCTTGAAAGATTGGAAATGGTGTTACAGGCAGCTTGAAGAGCTGATTTTAACCTGTGACTGGCAAGAAACATTTTTTCAGTTATCTTCTATGGACTTCTAGTCTCCAATCCTGTAAGCATCCAGCTACATAAATCTACATGCCCTCCTTTAATAGTCTCGAGTTTTACAAACCTTGCAAGATTTCTTCAGCCACTGTAATTTGTAGCTAGTTCTACTGATGGCAGAGATGACAAAAGTATAGCACAGTACATTTCTGGCCCTGCAACCAACACTGGCTGAGGACAAAGATATTCAGGAAAAAAAATAGGTTGCAAGAGTCTTTTCTACACCAATCCCCTTACTTTTCATAGCAAGAATGGTGCTGTGCTTGTGTTAGAAATGACAAAAAAGCTTTTTTTAGAGGCTCCTGATATCAGCTCAAACTCTGAAGTTACATGAGCATAAAGACTTCAATTTGCATATATAGTGTATGTATTAATTAAATACACTCTCTATTGCAATGAATTCACTTGCCTTGTAACTGATGTGATTTATGCAGAAAAATCACAGCCAAGCTCAAAAGCTAGAGCTGGACTTCTTTTACCTCCAGTAAAGAGAAAGTTTATCAAAATTGCTAAGTTCATTAATAAATTATATTTAATAAATCTTATAAGTGGAAAAGAATAGTTATTTGGAAAAGCAGCAGGTTTTAACATTTCTAAATGTTCCAGTTTGATGTGCAATATTAATTTGAAAATATATCCAGCTCATTTTAAATAGTTCATTTTCTTGTAAACCTGAAAATTTATTCGCTCTTTTTTTTATTTGCAAATAATAAAGAAATTAAGTCATATTGAGTTAACCTAAATTATTATTATTATTATTTCAGTCACTATGTCAACAAGTTTGTTATTCACATAAAACTAGTTACTGTTACAGCTCGCCTGCCGTGACCACACCAATGACAGAAAAGAAACCTTAAATCTGTCCGGTTTTCTTAATTTCCAGTTCTACTAAAACAACCTAATATTCCAACTTACTCCTCTCTTTATGCCTTCTCTCCTAGATTTTTTCAATCTGATTGGAAACGGGAACATCAATTCTGATGTATTAATGAAAAACAGAACTAATATTGATATTTTCAAATCTATCTTACTTAAAGATTAATTAGGTTCATTAATAAATTAACCAGGTAGGATTGCTGTTTTCAAGGCAAAGGGAAACTAGTATATTCTACAGGAAAGTATGTGAGTTCTTGTTTTGTTTTCCAAGGGGATTAGCTTTTCCAGATGGGAAGTGTTTACCACATGTCCAGATTTGCTCCTGGTCTAACAGGGGTACAAAATCATCTTTGACATTTACCAATGTGTCAGGAACATCACTTAAAAGGACAAACTTTGTCCTTATTATAAGAAAAGAGGTTGCAAACAAGGTTAATGTGTGACAGTAAAGAATGTGCCAGAAATACAGTGAAAGCCAGGCTGCATGCTCTAGAACTGCACTTTTTGAAACTTCATAAATACGAACAACACCCTTCTCTAAGCCTTTGAGGTCAAGACAAATAAAAGACTGAGTCATAGTCACTGCACAGACTTTTGTCAGTGAAAACTCCTCAGTCTTTCCACTATATTCCATAATAAATTATTAATTTTGTGATAATAAAATAACTGAGCATGCACAAGGTCAAAACACAGTTTTACATTGATATACTAACAGCATATTGGACAGTCATTAGTTAATGGACAAACAAAAGATAAGGTATAAAGGGAGTTCATTGCAAAAAGGTATGAACATGTGGGAACAGCTTCTGCAAACTAAGTTCCCATAAAACATACCTTTGAGCTAAGAGGTATATAGCAAAAGGATCTTGAACACAATGATGGACGATGCTCGTCTCCTAGTTTTGCAATGCATGCTGAAAATTACCATGAACACCTAGAGGTTTTGCTTGTTACAGTTTAATTCCCCTATTTTTGTAAAAAGAAAAAGGAAAAATAAAATATCATCTGATACTTCAAATAGTTGAGTGGTTTGAAAATACTTCAGAGATGGATTTTCTCACAGAATTTTAGAATTATCTTGCAATTCTTGACTATAAGCAGAAAATACCGATGCTTAGACAAACAGCAAACACAACTTCATTCAGCTGTCTATAAACTGAAAAGATATTTGGCTTCATTTTGGCTCACACTTCAGCCAAAAGTGCCTAGTTGTTGTGATTCCTGTTCTATCTTTGCGTGTTTATCAGTCATCTCCTAAAACTTAGGTGACTGTCATTTATAGTGGGAAAGCTAGGAAATGAAGCATCTTAAATTTTAATTCAGTCTCTCCTCAGTGGCAACAATTCAGAGCCCACAGTTACACCTCTTACATTAGGTGCATATGTTCATTACTTCTCAAAACAAGGTGGACACAAGCAGGCACAGGATATGCTTAAAATGATATTATGTTCTTGACAGTTGTTTTTCTTAATGCTTTTTCCTCACCAAAATTCTTCCTACTTCCCCTCCCTGTACAGATAGCCAGTGCTCCATCATTACCCAGTGCAGGACCAGAGAACAGTTTCAATCAGAAGGCATCTCTGATGGTCACCTTGTCCCACCTCCTGCTCCAAGCAGGGCTAAATCCATATCAGAAAAGGCTGCTGGGGACCTTTCTAGACAAAGTGTGATAAATCTCCAGCAACAGTGACTGCACCACCTCACTGCAGCCTGTTGCTGTGCCTTCCCATGCTCCACCTGCCAAAACCTTTCTCTCAAAGTGGGGCAGACTGTCTTCTCTGTAACTACCCCATAAGTAGCTGAAGGCTGCAATTAGATCCCATGCTAAGCATGTCTTTCTCTGCTAAAGAAATCAAGTTCCCCACTTTCTGCTTCCCCTGATACTCTCTCCCTTCAGCCTAGGGGAAATGCCCATAATGGCATCTGTCCTCTGAGCAATTTACCCACCTTTGTCTGCTGCAGTGCCATGTGTCTTTGCAGGCTCACCCAGGAACATGTGCACAGTTTTGGGGTGCCCATTTTCTTGGAGTTATTCAACAATTCAGATTTCTCCCTAAACTGCCCAAGATTGGCTGGGTGCAGAGATTTTTCATTCTCCCAACAATAGAGAAGATCTAAGTACTCTTGGCGTTGTTTGGGCAAACTCTGAGCCAATCAGTTAATTATTATATCTAATGTTTGTCCTATTTGATAATTACTGTGTGCAAGAGACACAGGCCAATGAAGATGTGCTGCCAAAAATCAGTGCTCCTGTGCTTAGTGCTGTGAGGGGAAGTAGCAGACTCAGATCCTTCCTACATCCAGCTCAGTCCTACCTACACTACAAAAAGTCCTCTTACTGGAGGATTGCTTCTTTAAAACAAGGCTCCCTCAGATGAAGAGCTATCTTTTAAAGTTAAAAAAGGGGGACATAGGATACAGTTGCTGCTGGTTGTGCTATCAGTCAAGAACTTGTCTTGGGCACCAGGTGAGACCGAAGTTTAAAACTCTGGAATGTAACACATGCAACTGACAGAGTATTATTGCCTGTTTTACGATTTGCTACTTTTCATGCTTTCTGGGCATTTTCCCACAGGAACAAATCAGAAGTCACAGAACTATTTAGAAGAGACACTGACCATCAAACAGAAAATAAAATGTACAAAGCTTTATCATCTTCCAGTGTACAGAAAGTGAGAAACTGTTATTCTTTTCCAGTAGATTTTTTAAATAATAACAACAACAAAATTCCCAGCAAAAACAATTACCATCTTGAAAGGGAAAGCATTTTTTCTTGAAGCAGCTCCAAATTTCCCTTGAAACAATCATTATTTGTCAAAAACTCAAATTTTAACAACTATTTAACTTGGGTTGAAAACTTTTCAATCAACCACATTTCACTTTTCTAAATAGGTATTTATAAATCCATGCTTTTCCAACTAACTCTATACTCAGGTGTTTGGGGTTTTTTTCTGTAATATTAATTTATTTTATTATATTTTTACAATGTTGCTGGTAAGGTTTTTTACTTTCCCTGAAGTATGCTGAAGTTCTTTCAGAGTGCAATACAAAGTCTTGTCAAAATAGTTTCAACTAAACTAAAAAGATGTCTCAATTAATTACTAAAGGGGAAGTGGCCACATACTGGTTGTTCATTCAACGTATCTACTGAATTGCAGTAGCTGCATGTTTTGCTCTGAGTGGGAAAAGTTCTATACTGTACAAGGTTAGCAAGTAAAAAGCCAAACAAAACACCGATGTATGGCAATGTCCCCCTTTGACTGCTATTTACATTTTTGCCCAAGATTTGATTTCTCATTCTAAAAAAAAAAAAAAATTAATGGGAGATACAGCTGAGGGGTGCTAGTACAGATTCAGTTTCAAAAAGCAAGAAACTGTCATTCAAACCCATATAACCAACATTACTGCCTTAAGTCATGCAGTTTGGAATCTTATTCATGTGATAAATTCTGATAGATTACTTAGGAATAACAGAAGTTAATTTTTCCTTGCAGCCTCAAATATATTTTGGGGAAGGGTGGTATATACACATACAAATCCACACACGCAGAGATTTCTGTACTAATCTGCATTTCATGCAACACTTCCCTGTTTCATATGAATGGCCACCGGAGATAATTTGTTACCACTGGATTCCAACAGCAAGGTATCTGTTGGTTCAGGCAACCCCTAAACTGAGCCTTAATTTAGTCTTTATTTTGATTTTTCAGCCAATCCTCTTTCTATGTGAATTTACAAAAGAAACTCACTTACTCGAAGTATGTCAGAAAACTAAGGAGTATTCAGAGCAATGAGAATTCCTGCAGTCCCTTGAGTGACAGTACCAGAGGAATACAGCTCTCATCCTTAGCTGCAGTGAAATAGAAGTTCACTTCTATCTGGAAACCAAATGACAACAAATAACTGGAAATGTTTTTACATGATACTGAGTGTCCTTAAACTGAGGTCAAGGGAGAATCTGGTCTAGTAAGTTTTATTCTGTTCTGGATTTTAAGATTCAGTTTGGAAAAAAGAGCTCATGTTAAAACTGACATGAAATTACTGGTGCTGATGAGCTTTGCCAGTGCAGTAAAACATTCTATTGGTATTATTTTTGATGGGGCTTGTGCTAACTAGTTGACATTTAGAGAAAATATAATGAACTATTACTATTGTTATGATTACTATCATCATTATTATTTTGCTGCTGCTAATGGACACAGATTTGTTATCTCCAGAAAAGAGCACCCATCTGAAACACATTGCCCATATTCTTTACTGTCATGGAGCAGCACAAGAGCTGTAGGTATCTGCAGTAAAACTCTCCATCTTGTTATTTATAGGAATACATCTTGTATTCATACTAATAAAGAGCTTTAATATGTTTGACTAATGGCTGCAATTTGCAAAACATCCTGTGATGCTCTTGAATGAAAGATACTATGTTAAAATAAAGACCACCACACAAATACAGCTTGTGCTGATCTGAGAGACTACAATTCTCACTCTCAACTAGTAGTTTTCACCAAGACAATGGCTGGTTTCATTATAATATGCAGAAATCTTTCAGTAAATTAAAAGTTAGATGTTTTCAGTACTGTTACTCATTTTAACATAGGAAGCTGATGCTACAAGGAAGCATCAGGATGTAAAATAAGAATGGAAGTGGTGATGGAATAAACAGTGTTCTGTTAAAGAAATGATACTTTCCTGGCTCTGCCAGGATACAAAAGCCCTAAAAACCAAAATACGTGTCATGGGGGCTAAAAAATAATTCATTCACTATTTGACAATCAAGTCCTTGAAAATGTGTTTGGAGGAAGTGGAGAAAGAAGATGGCAAGCATCACAACACAGAAATTCCATGCTACGTTTAAAAACAAACACAAGCAACATGTAGAGAAGAAATCACCTGTTAATAAGAATCGAAGGTTCATCAGGCTCTGGGATCACTATGGCTGAAGAAGTAGTTTTTCAGGAGGGCACATCCCAGAGCTAGAGATGTTGAATAATACATGGGTGCTCAAAGCAATGAAAAGAGGATAATTTTACAGATTTTACCCAGAGCCCATCAAGGCAGCACTCCCATTCACTGCAATAAGCTTTGGATGAAGTTCAACATCCAAACATAGTCCTCTCTCACTAGATTGGCTGGTCATGTTGGAAACTGTTTGGGCAAGGTACCCCACCCATAAACAGAGCACTTGGGGAGAGTACAGTAGTAAGCAACAAATAATTTGTCTCTTTGCCAAGATTAGGGGTTGTGTCTCCTATTTGTTCACCCTCTGAGACAATAAAATGAGGGCTATAGTAAGGTAATATCTCTGAAGGAATCTAAGAAGAAATGACACATGAATGAGAAGTGAGAGGATAAGGGTTCCTTCACTTTCAATGTCAAAAGTGGAAGAAATGAGTAAGGCACGGGGTACAGAAAGCCACTAGAAGATGGATGCAGTGTTTCCATCAGCTCTTTTCTCTGGGACCATGAAGTAGGAAAAGGAATAGAAAGGAAATACAAACCTGAGTGTGGAAAGAGAGTTCCACTACGGGAACTGCCACATAGCTAGGTGGAAGACAGAGATATGCAAGTCCATTTGCAGGAGAAAGAAGAAGCATAAACACAGTTAAGTGGATATTAATGAATGCTAAACAAGGATGGCAAGCCTGCTCTGAACTTACAAATCACATCCGCATTAATACCAAATGAGTTCATTAAGATTAACATTATTATGATGAGTATCAAAGGGATTAAAAGAGATTATGGCAAATAAGAGAGTCAAATCGGAATGAGATGTAATTATGTTCATATCTGGTTTATCTATAGCTGCAGAGAAAGACTCAGCAGGCACTTTACACTGGAGGAACCTAACTCACATTTTGATCTGAAGTGTAATTTTCAGCAAAGCTGATCTCAACAGTTTGGGCTGAACACAGCCCAGGCATGTGCAGGATGAACAAAAGAAGGGTGGGAAGATGAGCAGGAAGAGATGGGGAAGGGTGGAGGAGGCCCACTCCTATCCCAGCACCCACGCTCACCAAAGCATAGGAGACAACTTGATCTTTTTGTCATGTCCAAAATGTGGTATGTGGCCAACCTTTGCCCAACACCTGACCTTCTCTGACCCCAACACTCACCACGCCAACTCTGAAAATTTCATTTGGGAAATAGTCTCACTGTAGAGCTAGGAAAACTGAGAAATACAGGAGCAGAGGGATCACGTTCAGTGAAATAAAAATAAGCTCTCTGATATTTACCTGTTACTTTTGTACCACAACTGCAGAGACAATTCTTTTTGTGACCAGCTAAGGAACACCAAGTTATGGCTTAAAATCAGACATCTTATAGAGTGGATATTCTGCCAATGCACACATTCAACTATGCAGGCGGAAATGTTACTTGGGACCTTGGTGGGGAAAATTCACTGGGACTCTTCCAGACAGACTCTGCTCTGAGCAGATTGCCTTTCTTCACAGGCTGACCACACATGGTTGGTTCTCCAGTGCAAACATCACTTCCCAGCTCTGGTGTGTTTGGCCTCTGGTTTGTTTGACAGGTTATATGTGCTTCTGAATATATCTTCTGATGCTCATTTTCAGAGTGCTGCTAACATTTCTCTTGGCCGCTGCTTAAAAATTAGGTCCCTAAAGATATTATCCTTCAATAAGAAAATCCTCCTGCCAGAAGGCCCAGATTCAAACATACTGAGGCTGACTGTAGGAGCTGTTGACCTCTGACCGTGGAGCTGAAAGGCCACAGGCATACCTGCACACTGGCTCCAAGGTAAAGTAAGATGGGCAGCTAGCACTGGAGGATACCAAAATGGGCACCTACTTTCATTTGTTTGTTGTCCGAGATGAATGTGCATTTCAAAAGCACCTGTCAAGAACAACCACAGCTGTCTGGCTCTCATCAGGGCAGATATACCTCATTAATTATATGCTTTGTTTCTTCAACAGTCAATATACATATATAAATACACACGTGTGTGTGTGTATGCATATGGAATTTACAACTGCAACTTTTTGAAAGAAGTCTTTAAAACTGTTTCTTCTGCAGTGCTGTGTAGACATCAGCTAAGTAACAGATATAAATTGTAATTTAGAGTTGCAATACACTTCTGGAAGGGAAGAAGGATTTGCAGCTTTACGTACTCTACCTAACTTCACCAAGGGTGGAGAAGATGAAGCTGCTTTGTGAAAGTTGTGATGACAAAGCAGGGTCCTTGGTCAGTCCACACTGACTAAAGCACCAATATGTTCTCCTTTGCTGTCTTCCAAGCCAGGCGAAATGTTAATAGCTAGTACCAGAAAAGTGAGCCTCTGATCCCCCATGGAATGCAACCCAGTGCCAAAAGCCTTCCAGGCCACGCTGCACAGCGTATTTTATATGTGTTTTTATAACAGAAGTAGCAAAGATGCATTTCTGCATTGGCAAAGATGGAGCGTGACAGTCTGTCATTCTCTGCCCAGTATCTTGCCAACATGGCTACTCACTATTCTAGGACAACACTGATGGACTTTTCCATCACAAAGTCTCCAGCCAGAAAAGGCAGGAAGGGAAAGAGTAAAGACAAGTCCAACCCAGCATCCAAAGCAAGCAAGCAAAGGGAAGATTCTACTCTGTTTTACTCTGATGGTCCGTGGAGCTGCACTTCCCAACATTTTCTAGGAGAAAATATGAGTCAGAAATCCTACGGGAACTCCTGCAGCAGCACAGCTCCCTCCACAACCCACACATCCTCAACAGAGCACTGCGCAATCTAATCCATATGGTCTATCTGCACTGCAACATAGGCCAGAGCCGGGTGCGGCCTTACGTTAGGCACTAAAAGATAAAAGTTTGGCACGTGAGCAATTTTTTGTGCTTGAGCAGTTGACTGAGGAGCTTGTAAATCAGGGCACTTAGGAAAAATCTGTGAGTAAAGTGGGGGACAGAACAGCTGGACATAAGATGGCTTTGCAGAGGGCTGCTAGAGGGAGGAGAAGTTAGGAGCTGGTCAGGGGATCTTGGCTTGTTCAGGCAGAGGTGGGGAGGTTTTGCCACTGCTGCAAAAAAACAGTTTGATATTTTGCTCATCCAAGACCCAATACAGGTTGTTTAAAAAAAAACCAATCACCAAACCCTCAAGAGTGTGTTGAAGGCTATCTTTAGTTAGCCAAACAGATCTGTGGTCCATTGCTGATCCAGTGAACACCAATACAGTGCTTCCCTCCCAGACAAAAATTCCCTGAAGGGAGGGCACTTTTGAGAGCAGTATCTTAGGAGCAGACAGCTCTTGACACAGAAACCTGGTGCAGAGCTCTTCTGAGCAGATCGGGTATTCTGAGGACACCAACACACACCTGGTATCTTGTATTCATCCCACATCTAAACACAAGAAATCTAAACACAAGCAAGGACTTAGTGTCAACATTGTGTGGCCCACCCTAAGGGTAATGTACTCCTGATGAACTTCTTCTCCCTTCCCCTACACATAGAGGTTGTTAGCTAAATGGAAAAAAGACTAAAAAGTCTGCAGGGAGACAGACAGACTTAACAGGACAATCACAGTGCTATGCCCCACAAAGAAAACCCACATGGACAGATGCCCCAAATCCCAGGTAGTTCTGGAGAGCAGAACCATAACAAGAGGGGGACCTTTCATGCACAATTAGGACCTCAGTGGTGATGAGAAAGTAACGCACTGAACAAGCAGCAAGCCCAGGGTGAGCTAAAGATCAGAATGCTGCTCACAAGTGTTAAGGATGAAAAGCTGAGGCTCCTCGGGGTAAGCTCTGCTAACTGCCTCCCTTAGATGCTTTATTTTCTACAGCAAATTTCCAACAGTAGGAGCTTTTACTCACTTTGCTAGGCAGAGGCTGAACTGCTCTCTTCGTGAAGTTTCAAATTTGCCAGCTACACTTGAAGAACCACCCCTTTTTGCCTTTCTCTTTTCTTTTTGCTCTCTCCGGCTTTTTGTGAAAGAGACACACAGTTATAAGCCATCTAAAAAAACCAAAACAAACCAAAACCACAGACACACAAAAAAGAAACAAACAAAACAAACCAAAACAACAAAAAAAAACCCCAAAACAAAACAAAAAACCCAAAAAACTAGAAAACAGAAAATAAAACAAACCTGCTGGAAAATATTTTGCAGCTGTGATAATATCACATTTTTTAAAATACCATAATATAGTTTTACTTTTACTAATAAAAGATAAAAAAGGGGAGTCTGCGAATAATTAGAGAGTGCAGTCTGAAGCCAGTTACAGTCACTGCAATTGATAATAAACTTAAAGCCCCTTGACAGCAGGTAAATGCTTTGCAACCCTGACCCCCTTCCTCTCACATTACTTAACAACCCTGCAGTTCCAGCATTACATCACCGTCCAAGCGATTGGTTCCTGCATTTTAACTCTCTCCCTGTCTCCTCCGATTAGGAGCAACACAATGATGGGGAAAAAAAACCCAACAAACCACCAAACTTCTCTCAAGTTTGCTGTGCTCCTTGTTTGGGTTTGGTTTGGTCGAAAAACCAGCTTCTGCTACTAAGAGTCGAGGTTACACGCACCAGAAAACAAACTCTGTCAAAGTAGAAAAGAGAGTGGGAAAGGGGGACTAGGGGTGGGAGGAGGAGAAGAGGAGGAAGGTGAAGGGGGGGAACGTATATAGAAATCAGAAAAGGAAAAGAAAATTAAAAACAAACCTCATGGACATCACTGAGCCTGAATTCCCTGCTGAGGTGCAGAACATGAGAGCCCTGGAATGAGTGTATGTAGAACTTGAGCCAAAGCTTAACTAGCCCGAGTGAGTCATATCCTTCCCATTTGATTCCCGTCCAAATGATGATGTAATGCTCTGGCCCGCTCGCTCGCTCGCTCCCCGCTCGCTACACTACCTCCCTCCTCCCCTTTTCTCCTTTTTAGCTCAGTGCTGGTGAAGTCACCATTTAAATCTGGCAGAGCTGAAGCAAAAACTTCAATGTAACCAAAACAGCCCCAGGCCAAGTTCCAGACTCACTGAGACTCGGTGGTGCAATTGCCATTGGAAACGAGTAAACAGAGAAAGAAACAGTGCCGCCTCTGAAGGGCCTGCGCAGCTGCCTGCCGGATCGCAGGAAAACCCAGGGAAAGGGCTGACATGATTGACTGGGGCCGATCAGAAGATACTGCACACAAACCCTAGCTCCGGACTCTTGCACGGTCCAGGCTTCGGGAAGATCCAGCAACAAGGACAGGAGAGCGAGCCGGCCGGAGCGCAGTGGGGAAGGCGAGGAGCGGGCGCAGCGTGGCTGTGCGCGGCTGGGAGAACGCAGAGCGCCGCTCTCGCCGTTAGGCGTTAGGCTGGTTTTTCTCCTCCTTGGCCGCACGGCGCTGGGATCCAACCCCGCGGTCTTGAAGGATAACTGTGGGGCTGCTGCTTGGTGCGCTGGCAGACGTACAGGTGCAAGGCACTTCTGCTACTTAAAAAGTACCAGAAAAGCCCCAATTCGTAAGCACCGCAAGCTTATGAACTAACTGTGGTGCTGCTGCTATTGTCTATCCTGTGTTTAAAACAATGCCATTCTGGTGTTTATCTCCCAAGTGTGATGATTTTTTTGGGGATAGAGAATGTATCTAGGTGGAACTTGTAGTAAATTTTCGCGTGCGCAAGCATAAGCTATTGTGGTGTGAAGTGCTCTGCTGCACAGTATTGCAGTTTCTAAGTTCTCCTGATATTAAATGCAACAGTGACTGTGGCTGAAATACCTCCTGTGCCCTCCCTCCCACACAAAAGGGTTTTTTTACCGTTAAATGCTCACAGTTAATTGTATTCAACACAGCACAAAACAATTTCTTCACAAAAGATGACAAAGCCTAAGCAGTAGTGATACTATGTGAAAATGTCTAAGCACACATACCATCCCTCAGCAATCCAAAGACCAAGTTTCAAAGTCAAACTGCAGTGGTGCACACATTAATGGCAACTGAAACTAACTGGAGAGGTGTTTAGAAGTGACTTTCTTTATAGATCAAGAACTATTTTACAAAGCCACTTCACCACACATCTCAGAGTAAATTTCAATTTTCCGACAGTCAATGGTCACACCTATCCCCCAAAATTCAGAAAACAATAGGAAAACATCAAAGCCGATGTGTTCTCTTCCTTATAATAATATGATTTTATGGAAAAGCAATTTCTATTGTCTAGCAGCATTTTACCAAACAAGTTTTTTGGGGGGGCAGATTCATTAACTGATCAAAGCATCAATACAACAGATATTATTGTAAAGTACCAGAGTCTCTTCCTGAGAATACCATTACAGTTATAAATTATCTTTAGAATGTGTTTCTGTGGATCAACACCATTAGCTTCAGTCATGATTAAGTCTTGAATTCAAGCAGTTTCAGTCATGTATTCAAATGATTTTTAAGGTATCTATACAGATAGAATGAAAGGAGAAGGAAAACAGGGTTTATCCTATTCAATTAAAAACCCACATCTCTCCACAGCAGGCTGACCTACTGGATGACATCTTCAATTGATATTGATGCTGCAGCTACTCAGAGTGACACCTTTATCAAGCAAGGCAGCTCTGAATTAGAGGTGATCAGCTATAATTATTACTGGCGCCACTGAAGCCTGTGGCTTGACAGCATCAGATGTGGTTGTTATAAAGTTTGGTCCATTGTGTCAATGGCCTGTATAACTCATTTATGTCTGAATTACCAGCTATTGATTTTTTGTCTTCTGTAATGTAATAAAATAAAAGTTAGATCATTCCTAAAGCTTTCTTTTAATTCCAGCCTTGCTGATAGTTTCATTTTAAGCTCAGCCCACTTCTCCCTCTCCGTTTAAAAAAATGTGACTTCCAACCCTTTTTCTGTACATGTCTAAGAGGTCATCTTCCCTCCTTCCTTCTATTTATTTTGTCCTTTTACATGTACACTGATGGATTACATAGTTTCTGCTCATCCAGTTATTTCACTGGCATTGCTGTAAACTTTTTCATAGGCCTAGGACAGATCCCTGGCTCAGAACAGCTTCAAACTGATGAGGAATATGGTTACAACAGAGACACAAACTTAAATCCCCAGGACCACCTTTGGAAGGAAGGAAGCTGCCACCCATGAGAAGAATGATTACCCTGAGGAGCCTAGGTAACCCTGGGTCTGCTTGTGCATATGCATCCACTCCTGCAGCCTTTGTCAGTGAACCCGCCTCTTCTCACTCTTCTGAAAGACTGACACTTTTACCACCCTACTGTATTCATAGCAAAATGCAACCAAAAAGGTGATGCAGGAGCTGCAGAGCAGTTCACTGTTTTCCTGAGGCCTCAAGCACTTGCATGGCATCTGTGCTCTTTCCAAAAGAAAACGTTGTTTACCAAAAACAAGGGCAGAACCATTGCCCATCTGTGAGCATCTCAATCAAAATACTACAGTGACTGTGTTTGTATGGCAGAAGGCCCTTTTAATTATTACTACCTTTACAGGCACAAACTCAGAAGAATTAAACTGCCTTGAAAACAGTGTATGCATTACAGAAGATATATCCAGGAGTTGGAGCATTTTCTGAAATGAACAAGAAAGATCCAAACAGTCTGAATTGCTGATCATTTTTAAATGATGTGTTTATGCTGAAGTCTTATTTCAAGAAGCAAACTGCTTTAAAACAGAGCTCATGCTCCAAGGGAGTTAAAAAATTATTTGTGCTTGCTGGTGGGAATCCAAAAGGTTCTTTCCAGGCAGGTATTTCCAAGGCCTATTGATTTTTTCTTCCCCCTAACAGGAAACACTGTTTGCCCATTTTCCTTCCTGTGACAGACCAGTTAATGATAAAGAATGTCCTGTGCTCAGAGGAAATTCCACTTGCATGCAAGAGCTCCCTCTTTATCTGTTTACTTGTCAATCTTTTCTCTCCCCCCCCCCCTTAAATTTCCATGTTCAGCCATGCTCAAGAATAGGGCTGTTGTGATGAGAGTTGTGGGATGTTTCAATTCTAATGGGAGCCCTCTTCAAAGTAGCGCGCTGGCCAGCACAGTTATGACTCCAGCTTAGCTGTCTAGTTCAGGAATGCATGCAACACCCTCCCTGCAGCATGTTTCATCCTTGGGGAAAGGGTGGTGGGGCACACCACAGATGTTTGGTGTAACAGAAACTTGACAAAAATCACTGCTCCTGCTGAAAGTTTCCAGTCTGAACAACCAGAAAGCTCTGAATTTTGAAAGCCCAAATGTCAGAGTGCACTGGGATTATCTGAAAAGCATATTGTAATAAGGAACTGGGTGTACTACAGTTGAGATTGCAGATGGACAAATCATCAGTTCTACGTGCATTTTAGGCAAATGTATCACATTCACCCTTTGTGATTGACTTGTGCCTCTTTCAATCAGTGGCCCAAAGCATCGGCAAAGACCCTGTGGATGAAAGCAGTATAGCCTGATTATTTTTTTCTCTGCTACTTGGCTCTTAAAAAGGCTTGATTAAGAAAATATTCTGTAATAATGGTCCTACACTCAGGAAAGTCTCATTTTCAATCTGACATTATTTTTCATTTCTAACCCAAGAGCCTTACAGTCCCTGTGGAATTAAAGAGGCCAGATAATTTCAGGGTTAAATAAGCTTTAATGACTATCATATGTATGGAACCTTAAACCTAGTATTAAAAATTATTTTTTTAAAGTGGCATCTCTTCCTTTTTTAATTTAAAATAACCATCCAGGTGGTTTCCTAAGGATTTCTTTGCAAATTGCTTCCAGTGAACCTTTTCAGTTACAGACCACTGCAAACCCATGTGGTGTTATTCAGTGTTCAGTTCAACTTGGGTGTCCTGTGTTTTTGTAGTGGACAGAGGGACTGTCTGCAGAAGTGCCTGCACATGGAGACTGTGAGGTATGAGCATGCTAGCTGTCACTAACAAGGACGTAAGAATGTGTAGGTCAAATAATTTCAGCAGGACAAAAATAAGGCAGAGTTATGAGTGCATTTTTCAAATTGCTCATGAGATAATAGGATGCATACTCCCAAGTCACTTGGGTGCTTTGGAAAAAGCCATTCTCCTTTAAGAAGACTCAGATTGGCATTGAGCTATCTCTGAGGTAGAACAGGCATTTCTATGAGCTCTCTGAATTCTTATGAAATAGAATACTGGGAAATACCCTTTGTGAGAACTGCCCCGGATTTCTTGTGCATAAGCACTGTAAGAAACTGTACTGGACTAATGTCGAAATGAATCCTGGAACAAAGATCTCCATTTCTCACTTAGATGCACAAGCATGCTGCTAAGTTAGAAACACACTACTGAAAATATTTAAGGAAGAAGAACTATCAAGAGTTTGGGTCCAACAGTTCTGGAGATAGGTGCTCTGTGGCAATCCATGCAGGTGTTCAATGGACATTGAGGAAGCCAGAAGACCTTCGCATTGCATTTTTGCAATGAATCTTCAAAAAATCCTCAAGAAACAAAATCCTCAAGAACAGTTTCAAGACAAGAAACCCTTCCCCAGTGACAGTCCTAAGCAGGTTAATGACTCTTGTGATCATGGGTTTTTTTGCCAGGGATGCTCAACCACTAGGAAATGGAAATGTCTACTTACTATATACTCAACAAATAGCTGTGAGCCAGTGATGAGCGGATGACCTGGAAGTGAACAGTTCTCCAATTACATATCACTGAGTCATCCAGTCCGAGTAGCCAGATATTTTATTACATATGTAAACCACAAATATCTAAGACAAATAATGTAGCAATTTATGTAAAATAATAAATAATGTTTTACATTTCAGTGGAACCTTTCACCCTGAAAGATCCCAAAGTACCTTGCAGGCCAACCATAAAAAGTCGTGCAATGCATCACCCTTGACATGGGAGATGGCAGCCAGCCAGCAAACAGCACAGGAGTGCAGAGGGGAGATGTTGACTAAGGACAGAAGTAACCAGCTGCAATTATTTTTAAAATACCATGTAATCTTTAATGTTCATGCATAATGAACAAGAGGTTCCCTTCCCCCACTGTGATTCTAATTAATCTAATGGATAATTAGAATGTGCTGGTTAAAAAGTTGAGCCACTGCTATTTTTAGAGTTGCTTGAAGAAGCTTTGCCATCCATGTACCCTAAATATTTTGACCTCAGATCTCAGATATCTTAATCTTTGGTGTGGAACTCTACAGGGTTTATCTTGGACTCAATTTAAAATTTATATCACGTGTAGTCACATCTTAACTCTTATAACAGGAAAAAGGATCTGGTTTTGATGTTCTTTCCCAATTGTACTTCTAACAGACAGAAAAGTAAGCTGAAATTGCAAAATCTGAATTAAAAGAGAAAACTCATATGCTGTAATTAAATAAGTGCTGTGAAGCACAGTACAGTAAGCACTGAGTAATATTACATATTAGCTCTAAAATTTTAGTCTTCCACTAAACTGTCTTCTTCATGCATTTCTGTTAGCCTTCCCCTTTATTTTTCATCATCAACAATATTTAATATTCTAATGAAACTTTTTTTTAAAAAATAAGCAAATATCTGGAATTCAGTTCCAACTGGAAAAGGAGAGTGTTGTTACTCAGATCATCCTCATTACAGCAGCATAGATCTACAGTGCTATCTGATAAAAATATATACAGGATAACTTGTTTTTAAAGCTATGTCCTCTTTTGCTAATAAACCAGCTGATAGTACAGTATTTCCTGCATGGAAATGAACAGCTATAACTGACCTCTAGGAAATGTCTACTGGATGCTGGACAAATTCACTTAAGCTTTGAACTTCCATGAATTATGGGTAGCCAAGTAATTCTGCTGGTCCTGGCTCATCCTCAGGCACAGGGTTTACACCATTCAATCACTATTAGGATTATGAGAATTCATGATCCAAGTGGTACCTTTGTTAAAAAGGCACCATTGGATATTTCCAATGATCTGAATTTAATTCACATCCAGCATCTTGACACCTAAACTCCAGCTTCTTTTAATACAGATTAGAACTTTTCAGTGTTTCTTAAAAACCAAACAAAGCCTGCAGCACAGGGAAGGAGATACAGCCACAACTAAGGTCCATCCTGAAATTAAAGTTTTTGCAGTGACACCCATTGAAACACAATGTAATGTAAAGTTTCCCACATAACAAGTCAGTCATAAGAATTAAAACTCTGTTGTTGGTAACATAAAGCTATTACATGATTAGACATTTTATATTAAAAGGGAAAAACTCTTGTCTTTTAACCTTTTTTTTTTTTTTTTTGTAATGGGAGTTAAACAGGAAATCCTTGTTCAATTTCCTTCATAGTAACTTCTCCAGTCACAGATTCATTATTTGAGGGATACTTTCTGAAATCAAGTGAGGTCCATCTGTACCCACTTACATTTTTAGGATGTACATACTATGTTTCATCCTCCAATGTCTTACTTCTGGAAAAGTATGTCTATCTAATATCCCTAAGAGTATTAAATATGAACAGCTCTCTCACAGACACTCACACAAAACCTTTCAGGACTTTTAAAGGAAAGTCTCTGCATTTTACTGACATCAGAGTCAGAGTTACACCACCAGTTTCACTATAATGATAAAAGAAAGAAATTATTTTTAACTTCACTTCCATGTTCTGTGACGCAGGATACTGCTTTACTTTTAACACCAGTTTCTATGAATCAAAACACAATTTTTCTACTCTTGCATAAAAAAACAACCAAAAAACCCCAAACAAACAAACAAACAAAACCCACCAAAAAAACCAAACCCTCCATAATAAATACATAAAAATACATAAAAAATCTAGCTATAAAACAAGGATGTATACTTAAATACACAGTAAGAACTTATTCCACAAAAACTGTGCATGCTAGATTTACACATAGCACAGTCATCTGCTTGGACACCCTAACTCTAGCCTATTCCTGCCACTCTTCAAAACCAGATGGTTTTGCTTGTCCTTAGTGACTGCAGCCCATGTCAATGAGGCACTTTGGTAAATTCTTTATTGGAAAAATCACACCGGCATGTTGGCATCTCTGGTGACTTTTCACATAAGGATAGAAGATTAATTTTCTGTTGAAAAATGAGCCACAGTCATATCAAATTTAAAAATCCCAACCAGCTAGACTTTCAAGTTGTTTAAATTAAAAAAAAAAAAAAGATTTATTATGGAAACAGGATAAACAGATTAAAACAATGATGACTAACTCATCTGCAAACCTGCAGAGTTTGCCTACAACCCAAGGTACGTAAGTGGACACTTCCGTGAATATAGCTGAATAGTTTTGATACAAAAGCATCTAGATCAATTTCTCCATTTAACTGGGATGCATCTCTCCAGTTTTTAACCTTCCAAAACCTGAGCCTTTACTCTCCTGTCTTCCCAAGACTCTCTCTTTTTTCCCTCCTTCCAAGTAGCTTGAATTTAATTGCTTAGGATTTTAAAATTTTCTACTGACTTCATCACTCATGTTCAAGCTTTTGTACATTAATTATTCTGCATTGAGATGCCAATCTGAATTCAGCTTGAAACCACTTCAGGGTTTATATATTCTTGTAATTGCTTCATGACTGGAACATATGTCTCACCACCCTGCACATCAATAGTTGCAACATCGTTTTCTCTGGCTTTTACCAATGCAATTTTACCTCTTTCATATCTGTCCAGACTCCTGTTGCAAAGTCCTTTTTTCCAACCCTTTGTGTTGAACATGCCAACTCTCTCTGTGTATCCCTTAATCAGATCAGTCTTTTCTCCTGAAGTTACCATCTTTATTACCAAGACCCTTGGTAACTAACCTTCCCTCACTTTCCCTAGAATGTTTTCATCAATATTAGAAGTTATCCCAGATCAGTCCACCATGCCAGTCTAATACTTCACAGTTCATCTGAAAAGCCATCTTCCTGATGCATTGTTATTTAAGAGTGATGGTACCTAGGAAATGAACAGACCACCACAGAAGCTTGCTGCCACTCCATGACCACTTATAGTATCGATGAACCCTCCTCCTGCACAGCTCTTTCTGGATGATGAGCTCCCAACTTCTAGAAATTTTTATTAGTTCCCCAAGGCATAGCCTTGCATTTTTTAATATTGAATTTCATTCCATTGCCATTACTTCAGTACTCAAAGCTCATCCAGGGGGTTTGGGATTTTTTTTATTATTATTTTTTTTAATGTGATATCCAGGTCCTTCTCTGTATGGGCAATATCTCTAAGGCCTGCATCACCAGCAGTACTTGCTATAGTTGCATTACCAACATTAATGAAAACTCTAAATAAAATCAAGATTGTACTGAACATTGTGTAGGTCCACAAGCAGCCTCCTCCAACCTGACACTTTCCTTTTCAACACTGCCTGGTTCTTTCCCCTCCAGCAAACATTTTTAAGCACACTGAACAAAACCTACCTGCCCTATTTCCTAGAGCAGATTCCCCCACATCAGCTGTGGTTGTTGAGTAGTCTGCAGCTGTCAGCAGCTTTTACTGAGTGGGAATTTGTCGGCATGAATAACAGCACAGGACAAAGTTTACCCTTATTTACTGATTCACTCCCAGCCCTGCCTGAAATTTCTCTTAGCTGACAGAGTGGGATAAGCAAACTTTTGTAAACTCCTGAAGAGGAGAAATGTTTCAATTACAATGGAGATAAGTAGTATTAATATGAATAAAATATTTAAGCAACATTTCAGATGTCTGCTGACTCTCAGCACTTTTATCAGAGGAATTTTGCATTAGTGCCCCACAGACCCGAGAAGCTCCTTCTGTCACCGAGTGCCGTTCTGCTCCAGTTATGCTTGTTATTAAGGAGTATCATTATGTAGAATTTTCAGTGTTCCTAAAAGGGATTTCAGGAATGTCACAGCAAAAAAATGCATGGTTTGTTTACTTGATTAATGCTGTGATCTATGATTACAAATCTGTCTACTGTTGCTTTCACAGGAAATTATTTCAAGAACTTCACTTCTGGGTGTTGCTTAAAATCCAGCACCAACTCCACTATAAACTCATACACATGATTTATCTGGTGACCAGCCTGTGTGGGAGGAAAGGTTTAGGAGTCTGACAAAACTCTTCATTCCCTTTAATTTTCAGGCCATCAGATGCAGAAATCTAGACTGTTATGCTCCTAAGCCTGTTTGTAAATCCTCAGCCAAACAAACTATTAATATTAAGCTGAGTGCAAAATGAAAGTGATTAGGCATATCCTTAAAGAAAAAAAAAAAAAAAAGCACATGTTTTACTAGCTTTAAATGTTAAACCAGTCAATTACATCATACCAACGCAGTAAGAATGACTCCGAGGTAACCCAGGAAACTGTTTTTACTAAATAAAAATGGAGTCCCTTCATTTAATCTCAGTTCACACAAACCACAAATCTAGCTTAATCTCCCTTCAAGCAATCTCATGCTGTAATTCCACACTGTCTGTTCAGACCAGCTGGGATGCTCTTGCCATCAGTTTGAAGGGCAAAGCTCTCCAGGGACTGCAGCAAGGCTTTCTCAGATGAGGGGCCCTTGTCTGTTGTATTTGCTATTCTTGGTGGCCTGCCAACAGCCCCAAATTTGGCAAGGTTCAGAGCACAAACTACAGTCGAGTTGCTTGATTATCATGAATGTTATTATTTTTATTGGTCGGTTAATATGTTTTCACTTTGCTGTGTTTAAATTTCGCTTTAGTTGTCCATGTTGGATATTCTGTTTCCAGCCTAAAGAGACATAAGGATGGGCAGCCATCACAGTCATCATCTAAGTCTTACTCAAGACAGCCCATATGATTCTTGTTCCTCTATATTTTGGAGGGCAATTCATGAAATCTCTATTTAGTTGCCTCTGATTCCTTAGTTGGTCAGCATTTTCAGAATGCGAAAAGTTATTAAATACTTGCAACTACTGTTAAAGAGATTTAGTTAAATGAGGGCTGATCAGGTAAACACAAAGCAAAACCAGAATTAATACTGGGACATGACTGATGTGTTTTCACCTGCCTCACTGCTGTGCTTATAAATTGTATATATAGGGGCATATATCTCATGTACATCTAGATAAAAGATATTAACATATAGAAAGCATTATACATATATTATAAATGTGATTATGTAAAAAGATAAAGTCGACTTAAAGGAGTATTGCAGGATGAATGACATTAAAACATGTTTACAGATGCATCTTCATTTTCATTCTATCTCCCTTATTTAGATACTTTTAAAACCTTCCAAAACTTTCCCTTTTTAGGCTGAAATACTGCAGGCCTAGTCTTTGCCAGATAATGAATATTTTAAAAAATATTTCCTTAAACCATTTTGTCTGTCTTTTATAAGGACAGTGAAAAGTGTAAAGTTGTACAGTCAGAAACCCTGGGAACTGAGAGTTGAACTTTGCCATGAAAACAATCCACTAAAAAAATTATTTAGAGTGCATTGATAAAAATTAGATTTTACTTGGTGAAGCCCTTCAAAGTTTTGTTTTGTTTAGGCCAATTATGTTTTCCACAAGTTTTCTTTCTAAGCTTTAAATCATGCACCTAAGAAAAACAACTCTATTTTTCATTTCAACTAACCTGGCTTCCATAAAAAATTTATAGGACTAAGAAAAAGGTCTGTAAAGTGCAGAGTGTTAGTGAATTTAGAAAGAAGCACACATGAGAGACAGGCTGATACACTGTCTGGAATTCAGCTCGTTTGCAAGAACTGTTTTCATATAAGAGCTTTCTGTTTTGTCTTCTTCACACATCTATTTGATCTAATCTGTTGGCTCTCCTAGCCTACGATACCAATTTTATTCTTCCTGTTCTCACTTACTCAGCCTACTCCAGGCTACATCTGTGACCTCCCTAGTCCTTCTGCTCCCTTCCACCCCATCTCTTTCCCTCCAGTAAAAATACCAGCCCCTTAAAGTCCCATTCCTCTTTTTCTTGAGGAAAAACTCCCAACTCATTTCACCAAACCACTACTGTTTCTTTTTTTCAAATCCCATCCAACTCATGTCTTTCATATTGCCTATTTGCATTGAGCTAATTAGCAGCAAAATCAGCACAAGAGATGAGCTGAGTTACCTTCTCTGCCTAAATAAATTTCCACTGAGCTAAGCTTCTTTTCTGCATATGAATCTTCTCCTCAGCAGTCTTGCAAACAAAATTATTTCATTTGGAAACAGCCAGGCCCACTGTACCTTTACAAACTGCTTTAAAAACCATGTTTTTAACATGTGCCGGGTAGCATTGTAGGCAGCAGGTAGAAAATAGACTGAAGGGTCATAGAAAGGATATAAATGGAATAAAATAATAAGGAACCTTTTTTCATCAGAATAGTCTTAGTGACTGAGAAAATTCAGAATTCTTATATTTTACAGTCTAAATTGTTGCTAAAAATGTTTTTCAAACATTTACCACAAGGTGCCAGCAGTTCTTTAATGCTTTTTTATTTTCAATTCCTGCTATATATACTCAAAGCAGGGGTACAAAGAGGCAAAGATTTGGTCAGGCAAGTCATAAGGGCTATTAATGCCAGGATCAGAGCCCATTTATAGTGAACAAGATCCTAGGCATATACTAGTACATTCAAAAGAAAAAAAAAAAAAAAGGACAGTCAGGTTCAGTAATTTGTACAGAGGTATAAAGCATGTCAGTTTGTGGTGGTTTGGGGCTTATTCGTACTTCTGAAACCAGACCAACATACTAGTACAGCCTATAGTGAGGATACTCAGCTACCAATGTTTTGCCTAGATCTTATCCCCTATAAAAATTAGAGAGAGGTAGTAAATATCTTATACAATATAGCAGCAACTACTCTCTTCAGATTATAACCCCTCCTAACATAAAGAGACACAAAAAACTGCTGTAAACTACCTACTGGAGGGGTGTGTCTTACCTAAGTGAGAATATGAGTGTCAAGTGGAATTGTATCCTAATTAATGTTAGCTGGATAGTGTCAATCCTAGTACTCACTCCTATGAGATTTAAACAACCACATTGGTGAAGATTTACTAATATTTAAGCATCAAAGCCAAATTTTCAACAGTGAAATCAGAATAATTTAGTACTAAAATAGCAAAACTTAAAAGAGGCTGCCTCTCCAGTCTGTCCTATTATATTTCCAATCTTATAGCTATAACGTGAAACATTATTATAAAAATTACCTGAAAGCATCCATACCTGTTATATATTCTTAATATTTTATACATATGTGACTCCTACTCAGAAAGGTTCACAAAGCAATTTACAAACAATATATGCAGAACTGACCTGACACATTTAATGCAATATGGTCTCCCTTCATACAGATACATGACTAAACATCCCCAATGAGTAATATGGCTAGAAGCCATAACAGCCTCAGGCTGTGATCTGGTCTGCTCTCATAAGCTAAACAGGGTTGGTTTTGGCCAAATGCATTTGGGAGCCCTCCAAGGAAATCCCAGGGTGCTTCAGGAAGCAGAGCCGGTGATTCAGTAGGTGGCATACTTCCCCTGGAGTCAGCATGGAACCAACCACTACAAGGGAAATCTTGATAGGTGCGACACAATTAACCAAATGGGATTTCAGGCAGGATCTGTCAGCTGAGACTGGTCATTTGTCACACTGTCATGATTTATTAGTGATGCTATGGATGCTACAATTAAAAACAAAGAAGTCATTGCTGCTGAGCAGTCCTTTCTCTGCAGAGTTCCTTTAGTTTGGAGAAATTGAAATAATTTATTTCTAGCTTTTTCTGTTGCAAACATTTTGTTTCTAATGGGAACCAACTGTAAGTGATGATGGGCTTCTTGGTCCTCAGCAATACCATAAGAACTTTTTACCTCCTACCCACATTTTTAAACATAGACGTGTGAATCCTTTCCTTTGCATCGGTAGGTCCCGTCTGAAATATCACATCCAGTTTTAGGGACTGTTCCTAGCTAAAGGTGGGTCAGTCAGAGAGAACCCTTTGGACAGTTAGAGAAACTCTTTGAAGTCTAGGACTAAGCACAAACCGAGCAAGCTAGTTATTTCACACAAGACAAGACAGATGGTGGATGTAATACATTTTCAAATACACAAGACATTGTTGAAGGCAGAAAAAAGAAATTATATCTTTCTCCCTGTCTCTATTGAGTAGAACCAAAAAAAAAGGAATTTTTTTTTTTTTCATCAAGGAGGGTTTAGGTTAGACTGAAAGAAAAACTTGTCTCAAAGTGAATACTGTTAAGCATAGCAATAGGACGTGTGTTCTGCATTTCTGGAGGTTGTCAAAAACACATTAGAGTTATTTCTGTCAGAAATGATGTAGATGTTACTTAATCCTACTTTGGGCAGAGGACTGGATGAACACTTGAAATCCCCTCCAGCCATATAGTTCAATGATTCTATGAGATTTATAAGAGCAAAAGATTTATAGCTTTGGCATTACAAATTTCTTCATATTTATATTAAGTTTAAAAAATATAATTAATCCATCCCTAAAATAATAAAAAGGCACATCACATTTGATAGCTCTAAAAAACTGTGCCACGGTTTTAGAAGGATGACAGCAAAAATTACACATTCTTAAAAATTTTATGCAAAATGACTCTTGTGATCTTGCTCTTCTTTTATAAAGACATAACCACAGCTTTCCACCATTCTTTCACTGAAAGTTACACAGAAGAGCTGAGGTTCACATCTGAGTCAATAAGCAATGTCATGAATGATCAAGAATCTATTGAAGCTTGGGGAAGTGTAAGATCAATTTTTATTTAAAGAAGAAGAGGAAAACAGGAAAAGGGAAAAAGGAAGACATTCCATGAAGCATTAAGTATGACCTCATGAAAAACACCAACTTTTCCTGGAGGCTTTCTCACCAGTTGGGCACCTGTTTAGCTGTTATGTTCAGGGCAAGCTCTCTCTGCTGGAGCATAAGTTACTGTACTGGTATTAACTGGTAACCCTTTCAGCTGATGTGGCCTCTTGCACCCTGCATTAAAAATGCTAAGGATGAACATAGTTCCAGAGAATATATTGCTAAAAATATTTTGCTAAAGTCCATCTTAAACACCCTTGAATCTTCCCTTCCTTTCCCTGTGGGTGTTTTGTTTGTTTGGTTGGTTTTTGCTTGGTTTTTGGCTTTATTTTTATTTAATTATTATTATTATTATCATTATTATTATTATTTTCCTCTTTCGAACAAAGGCAAAAAAAGTACAAAGCTACTCAGTAATTTGGATGATCTGGAGGAAAAAGTTTTTGTTGAGTTATTTTTTAGGGAAGACCATGTGGATTGATAGTTGTCACATTAGAGATACAAAGAGGCAGCATACAAATATAAGAAGAACGAAGGTTCAACACAATCTTAGAGTACTGGCATGTGGCCCTGAGAAAAAACACACTTTTAGGTCAGGATGACGAGAACAGGGGTCTGGGGCTGTAGAGGGGAAGCCATCTTTAGTCCTTTTATTCTCCTCGCGCTCATGAGAAAAGGATCTCATTTCCTGCAGTAAATATATATACTTCAAAATATTCTGATCCCTTCAACAGTTCATTTTCTAATACAGAACTACAATACAGTCCCTCAGGTTTTGCTTGGCAACTTGTGTCAAAAAAGAAAGAAGCTCTGAATGTCACAGAGTCACAGAATTGTTGGAGTTGGAAGGGACCTCTCGAGATCATCCAGTCCAACCCCCCCGCCAAAACAGGTTTGCCTAGAGCACATTACAGAGGATTTCATCCAGGTGGGTTTTGAATGTCTCAGTCAATGTCAGTAAATTAAATTTCAAATAAACCTTAAAATGGATTTTTCCTACGATTTAGGAAAACAGCTTAAAAACATAGATAGGACAACATGTATCTGCTAATTGTCTTTGTTAGTTTGCAGGCACATAATCAGATTTGTTAGAAAAATAGCCTCACAGGAGAAGGCATAGTTTATTCTTCGATGAATGGCTCTTAACTGAGATTTATAGAACAGACAGATTACAAGCTTTACTTTCTCCGCAGAAAGAAACAAAGAATGGAGCCCTTCTAAACCAAATATTCAAACAATCTAAGAGTCTAAAGAAAGAAAAGTCTCTCCTCTTCTTGGCTAGACAGTTTTGATACCTTAATGACTGTAACATTTTAACAGCTGTGGGAAAACTGACATTAAAAAAATACCCAGCCCAGAAACATGGTCTGTGTACAACATCTTTGAGCTCTTATGTTTTATTAGCAATTTGGATTCATTACTGTTTTAAGGAGGAAGGAAGGGAGGTAGATGTTCCTGAAAGCTGTTTTTCTAAATGTATTAACCAGAGATTTCCAAGCACGATTTTATATAACACAACTCAACCCTTACAAACTGGCTAATGGGTGAGATGTCACCATTTATCCCTTCATTGAAATTCATGCTCTGACATAAGGGGTCAAAGCAGGTGCTTGAGCGATCTTCCTTATGAAAATGAGATAACCTCATTTCATCCCAAAGCTTGCTCTGATCTTGCTCCCCCCTCTCTTCCAACCCAGTGTTAAGCAGCAGCTCCCAGTTACCACACTGTCACCTTCCTTTTGAATTATGATGCTCTGAAAGAGCGCTGTAGTATTTAATAGCCTGAGATCACAGGCTCTCCTGACACAATACTTAACCAGGTTCTGCCTTTCTTTCAGTGTGCTCATTATTTGCACATGGTCTATGACATCCAGGGAGAATATGTTATCACACAAGTTTTCTTTTGTCCTGCTGTTTGCTCTTCCATTGTATTTATCTCCCTTACCTGACAGGTTCTTGACTGTGCTGTCAATTTTGTCAAAAAAAAGAGCATTAGCACAGATTTGGAAGGCCCTGTTCGCTAATCTTTTAGGAATCCTGAGGTGCCCTTTAGGATTTAAAACAAACACCGAAGCCTGAAAATGACTTATGTTCTGAAGCTCAACAGCCACCTCCTGATTATCCCATTAGAAATCCCTTGAAGTCTGTGTTCAGACTTCATCAGTCTCAAATAGTCAGACCTCAGGGTGGAGAAATGGACATGATGAGTGTTCAGAAATATTGCACAGGGAGACATTGAGAGAATGTCTTGTGGCAAGAGAGTTTTAGTGGCGTAGCTCTGCTTAATTACAGACATATTGAAGCTGTGCTTTTGGGAGGGATATAAATAAGATAGTTAACAAGCCTGAGACAAAAAAACGCATTTCTTTTGCCCTTATAGACTCAGAGATCCCAAATTTGTTCCATTTAAAAGGGTTTGTCATTTTATTTTTAATACCTAGCTTCCTCTCCCAGCTCCCTCCCTTGGTAGGATAGGACTGAAGAGCAAAATGAGATTTTATTATTTGTTTATATTACAATATTTTTCTTTTCCCTAGGAGGAAGGCCAGCAGATATTCGTTTAAGTTAACTATACAGCTGTCTTAACACAGAAAAAATATCTCCTTTTACTAATAGTTCACATCCAGACCATGGGTATTATATCTTCTTCTGCTGATCAGAGAGCCCTTCAGGGAAGATCTGATCAAGGAGTGTTGGTGATGCCCTGAGCAGGACAGTTCTAAACACAGCAAAAGGGCTTAGCTATCTCCTAAATTCACATCCAGAAGGACATCCTCCCAGTCAGCAACCCATGTATCAGTAAACTAACTCTGTTACTTTTCCAGATTATAAATGGCAGCTCCTCTTATTTCAAATCTTCCACCTCAGTTTCAAATCAGCAGGAAAGAGTGCTTCACAGCAACCTTCCCTGTGAACCTCTACCACGCACCTGACTAGCATCTGCTTCAGTACCCTACAGAGTGAAGAAACAGATGACTTCAATAGGGCATCAAATTTGCAGCCCCTCACAGAGGGGCTATCATTGCTATTATCCCAGCTGAGTGGCATTACAAAGTCCATTTCCCCTCTTTGATGCTAAAAAGTTTTCTCCTTCACTAATAGCTAGAGAGACCTTAAGTATCGTGCTCAAATTGCCCTAATCTCACTCTGCTCTCACCTTTTAAAAATCACTGTTAGGGGTTGGCCCCTGGCAACACAACAGCATTTTAACTCAAACTTCCATGCAATAAATAGCTCAGATTTCCTTTAAAAGGAACACTTACATACAACAGACTAAGGGTGCACAGAAGTTTTATGCATCTAGCAGTTTTTACATATTCCACTGTTATTCATTTAAGGCTGACCAAGTGGTCCTCAGGGGATGGCATGCACAAGCATAACATTTTAAGTGTTAATAGGAAACGGATCTGAACAAAGAACCGCATTTCCCCATTATATTGTGTTTCTGCTTTAGTACATCAAGTTAGTTTCCTTCACAGCTGCCTGGTTTGCCTGTTGTTTCAGAGGCATCATTTGCTCGTAACTTTCCTTTTTTCAGTGTATTTTGAACACATGTATAGGCATGTAGAATTCTTGCTTTGGTTTCAGTATAAATGGCTTATCTTACAACATGCTTTGGAAAGCTTGTAACATAAAAAGGGTAGCAATTCAAAAATGACAACAGAAAAATATGACCTGTGCTTCCTTGCTGGCTAGAAAAATGGATTACAGTCAGCATAAAGTGTGATCAGAAATATAAATCGATTAATGGGTTATTAATATAAACAAAATAATGAGGAAGGTGCAAGGCAAATTCTTGATTTTTTTCAAAAACTCATACTTCACGAATGTTCTGTTGTTTATGAGTCCTTGAACTAATTTCCTCCCTCTCACCACGTATGCAATTTGTCCTGCAGAACAGCTTTACCCTTCTCGTGGTGGGGGAAAAAACCTCAAAATAAGCAGAAAGAATACTAGAACACACACTTTGGGAACCGCCTTGTAGAATGTCAGACTAAATCTCCTGCAGACATATTTTTAAAGACACCAAGGCAGTCAGGTAAGCATGCGTACCCCTGGTGTGCCTGTGGTTTTGTGAACTTGTGCAGGCACTGGTGGAGTCCACGCATGGGAATGCTACTGCCTGTTCCTTCTGGAAAAGCAAACAGGACAACGTGCATAAATTGCTTGCACATGTATGAAGTCTAAGCATTGGAACAGGCTGCCCAGGGAAGTGGTTGAGTCACCATCCCTGGAGGTATTTAAAAGACGTGTAGATGTGGTGCTTAGTGACATGGTTTAGTGGTGGACTTGGCAGTGCTGGGTTAACAGTTGGACTTGATGATCTCAAAGGTCTTTTCCAACTGAAACAATTCTATGATGCTATGAAATGGATAATACAGATGTACAAGACCAGCTATATACTGACAAATAACTATGCTTTAACACTTCAATATATGATGTCTCAGTTAAAAAAAGCCTTTCCTTTTTTTTTTTTTTTTTAATCCGATGTTCTTGTTCTTGCTGTGTTTTCAAGAAATATAGGTACCACCCTTTCCCATGGCACTCTGCAGTGAAGTTACACCCAGAACATGACATGACTGTAATTACTTTCTCCCAAACATACACCATGTCAACTTGCAACTTGGAAATGAGAAAGATCTTCCTTATTCTCAAACATTTGCTAAGTAAATACCACATTTGTGGCACTACTTTTTCGTAGGAGAAAGATTTATTTCAGTCTCCAGAAAAGTTCCACCCATGACAAAAACTTTCACAGTCTTCAAAGCAACATTCAGTCTCTCAACCCTGTTTCAGCTTCTTTAATACTCCATAAAGTCCAGGTTGTATACTTTATCCTATGTTCCTTGCTTTTAAAGATCTATTTCCTAAATGAGGCATAACTCTGTTCAGGATGACAGTTTGTGAAAATCACTTTAGGGTACATTTTCCCCTTTAAGGAAGCAGCTTAGCCCCTCCTTTATCCTCAGAATATGTACATCCTATCCCTGCGGGCAACAGTTCTCATTCAGTAGTGTTTCCCATTCCTCACATCTGCTTCTGAGAAAAATCCCAGCCATACCAATCAGCCTCATACATGCATAGACTAGGCAAAAAAATTTGTTGTGCTTTCAGAGCACAGTATCAGGAAAGATACTAAGTTATCAGGAAAGATATTAAGCTAGGAAAAAAAGCATTTCATTCATCCACATTGTCCACCAGACACCACAGAGTCTATCTCTGATCTCTAAAGAACCCCCACCAATATTAATAACAATGTGGGTAAGGGATGGTTTAAAATATTTTACTAAATTTGGGGAGAGGGAGGAATCTTAGAAAACTTCTTATAACTTCTGTTGTTTCTCATTTTCACAGAAAAAGTTTGCTTTCCACAAGAACATCCTGATTTATTTCCCCAGCCCAGCAGAAAATTGACACTCCAATACTGCTGGGTGTTGAATGAGAAGTCAGACATTCCCCACTACAATTTTTTGCCTTATTTTTTTTCATGAGAACAATATTTTTTTTCCTAGAAATAGACCCCATGGTTACACCACTCTGCTGAGACAGCCTGGTTGATACCACAGCTCAGGAAACCACACTCTCTGGCATAAGGTCCCCTAACATTTCTAATAGTTACTACTTTATTACCTATTACCTATCATGTATGCTACTTTGGAGCATTAATGATGCTAATAGTGATCCTGTTACAGGGGTTGCAGCACCAAATTGCTCATATTTCAAAGTCAAAGGGATCTTAAGCGTGCAAAACACAGCTGCAGTTTGAAAAGTGTTGTGGAACCTCAAGTATGCAATAGAAGTAAAGGTAGAAGTAGAAACTTGCACTCAAATCATCCAAAATTATTTTCTTTTAATATCAACAATCCATTACACTAGCAACTAGTATTTAGATCCAATGGTTTTAGTATGGATTATTAAAAAAATACATTTATTTTTAAAAGAGCTGACACAAGGCTTCCTTAATTACTGGTAGAATAATTCTAGAGTTCACTGTGATTTTAGTGAACTATAGAATGGAGAAAGAAGTGTTTTATGGACCTTTTTTAAGTCCCTGTAAACTGACAGAGCAACTACTAATCTGCTGGATATGAAAGACATTCGAGCTGTTGTGCTCATTTTCAGCAACTCAAAGAGCTTCATCTTATAAAGAATAAGTATCCAAGGAGCAAGAGGTGGCAGTCAATATTCTTCCTCTTTTCCATTATATAGTCAGCTAAAAGACCAGGTAAGATAATTAAGGAGATTACATGGTATGCAAATGCATTGCTTAATTTTCTGGCAGTTAAACCTGGACTGTAACGGTGATGGGTTAAGCCCAGGACTACAGACCAAGTGACTTTAGCCCATCCTTAATTGCAAACTAAGATAATCTCATTGAAGCTACACAATCTCGAATTTACCTACAAAAACAACCTTCAGAGCAGAAAATTTAAAAGACACAGGCAAATCAGTTAGGAAGGAATACTTTCAGAAAATAAGTCTTTGGCGAGTTGTCTATTTATCACTATAGTTAATTTATTGTGTGTTTCAGATGAGCTGTATCATATTGTCCATCATAAGAAAGTAAGTTAGGCACCAACTTTTTACAAAACAAAAAAACCCCAAGGGATCAAATTCAGAGATGCTTAGTTTTCTATATAAACCCTACTGGCTGAAGTCACTGATCAGACTTTTAGAAAGTATATAATTTCAAAGTTTGACAAATCGGATTTGGTAACTTCACATCTTAGGCATTACAGAGTCAAAATCCTTTCTGAAAGTCTTCTGAAGTTCATAAATTCCTCAGATTTGGCATTACAAATTCTCAAAAAGATTCTCACCGTACAGGATTTAACATGAGCTAAACTGAGCATAAAATCTCTTTCATACATTTTCAACAGGCCTCAGTACCTGGCTTCAAATTTCTGCCCAGAGCCTTGGTAACTGCTGTTAAGTACTTTTGCAATGTAACAATGACATTTTAGGAGAAGAGCTGTAGGGGAGAAATGTGATTACAAAACCCCCATGTCACAGTAAATTTTCCAATCTGATTTTCCTATGGCTCCTGTTTTTAAGGCAAAAATACCTCAACAAATCTCAAATATTATTTTTGCAAACTTAAGAGATGAGGACTAGATTTCATTGTGATGATGTGCCTGTGTCTCTACAATGACAGTTCGCTCTATTTTTATGATGTGCCAAGATTGGATATCCAAAACTACTTTCCCGACAAGCATGTCTGTAGTTCCCCAAACCAGTACCTGATTTCCACTCCTTAACACATTGACATTGTCTCTTTTTATCCATACCCCTCAGAAAGAAGTGATGCCTTTACAAGATGCCCAGGAACAAACCATGCAGAAGACTTTTCAAAAGGATCTTCTGTGACAATCCTAACCACAACTATAAAGTGCATAAACACAGCTGTGTGTAAGCATGTATCCTAGTTATTCCCAGTGAGTTCTCTCTGTTTTGCGTCAGACACTGCTTATGTTACAGGGTCTTTAGGACAGGGGCTGACTGTATCATGTGTCTTCCACAACAGTAAGTGCTCATGGTCTTCAGTACATTAGTGTAATTTATACTTAAAATTTGCTTATTGCAACTGCCCTGTTTTAGAAGACAGTAAGCCCAGCACTCTGGTGCCTAATTTTGACCTAAATCTACTCACACATTTAATGACCATTCTGTGAGTATAAATATACCCTGAAGAAAAACACATGCATACTAGACTTTAATTTATTCTTTACCATCTCTCCCTGAAGTAGATTTTCCCATACTCGTGGCTGCTATCTGTGCCCCTTTTACCTCCAGTTGCAAGACAGCTGTCAGCTTCTTCCCCTAACCCCAGAATCGAGACTCGATATGGCCTTAGCATTCTCTCTTGTTTTAATCAGCTTGGAGCCTGAGAAACCCAGCCTAAGTCCTCCTGGGAGCACCATGAGATGCTTGTGGGCCAGTGGGCTAGACCTCATCTAGCTGTCTATCTGATACTGTCTTCTACATTTCTGTGTGAATTAGTGCAGATGTGCTCTTTTTGGTGCATGCCAGAGCCCTCCAGCACAGCTGTGAGATCTGAGCAATCTTTTATAACAAAGATATGGAGTGGATAAAAAAGATACAAGAAAAGATACCCACACACAGATGGGTGCACACAGTAGGTGCAGAACAAAAAGCAACCAGGGGCCAGGCTTGACAAGGGGGCACATTTAAGAAGTATTTCCAAAAGTGTTATGTATAGAAATTAGCAGCCACTATTACCCATGGTTGCAGAGTGTTCTGATGCAGTCTTTGAAGTTGAGTTTACTTTTGGACTTATAATACATGAGATAATCCATATACCTCAATACAGGGAAGCATGTTGTGGGATAACTGCCTACAGAGATGTCAGTGAGACAGAAGATTGGCATCATGTTGTATTAGTTCATTAGCAGTAACTACTGCCAGTGCTCAAGCTGCACATGACACGGTCCCATCTATGTACCTTATTTTGTGTCTATTCATTAAAGAGGTGATAGATGCAGAGTGAATGTTGTCAGCAGTAGCTGATTTAAAAGCATGAGAGAGTCATAAGCCAGGCTATTAAACCTGCTCAGTAAATGGCACGGAAATTATAACTAGCAGTTGATCATTCTGCTTAATCAGTGTTCAGTGTGCACAAACAAAGAGATTTACAAACATAATAAAGCAGTAAAAACATCTCCCAGAATATGTCAGTGAATGAGTGTGTGACGGCACTAACAGCTATGCCAGCATATATCTAACCAGCCGGTTTATGATGGCTGATTGGTTCCACTATATTACACAGGAAACTGTCCAGCTAGAATTTTGCAAAATGAATTATTCAAGCAAAAACTCAGAGCCTCAAATGACAATGAACTATCCCACTATTACCATAATATGAGATGCACAGTCTGAACCAGACCTCCAGATGCTAAGGGTAAAATAGCAGGAGGTATGAATTGAGGCTCTATTTTAGATCATTTACGTATTTATCTGGCAAGCTGTATTTGAAGACCACTGTTCTACTGATCCTTCATAGTAGTCATTTATTCTGCAGGGTATGGAAAAAAGCCTAAGCTGCCAAACAGGTTGCATGCAATGATAGGGAATCCTTATAAAGAAAGATGATATTGAAGAGATGTCAGTACACAAAACACAAACACGAGCTTCATGTGCACTAATAGCTGAAAAGCCATGTTGTAAAATGTCAACAAATAAATGGCTTATACATGGCAAAGAACTTGATCTTTAAAGTAAATATTTCAAGGTAAAAAGCTACACTGATGCCAGACTTGGATTCTTTTGGGATTGGGATTGATCCAAGCAGTTCTCACCATAGTCTTGGATTAAGTTTGTGCTGCACTGACTGTAGCACCCAGACTATGCCAAGTCAGCTTGATGCTATGTAGGTCAGGCTCTGTAAGCAACACAGTCATGACAGTAAAGAAGTTAATATGGACTACCCGCTTGACCTCCATACCACACAGCCTGCAGAGATGACAAGAGCTCAGCCAGCCTGTTGAAAGTAACATGAACCACAGAATGGATCTTCCCAGCTCTCAGATAACAGTCATAGTCGGACAACAGCTGCAAATAGTGGAAAAGCAAATCTTGCAGTTATCACAATTCATAGCCTAGAAAGCCTAGTTAATTAGCCCAGATCTGATGGCCAACGAAGTCCTAACAGATATCAGCCTCAAGGAAATCACAGCATATGAAATTACTTGATCATGTTTCATTAGGTACTGCATTGCTGTGCAAGATCACATTTTTAGCTTGGTAGCCTCCTAGTAAAATCCAGCTACTCAGTGTTAACAATTCAGTCAGTAGCACTCTACCCTCTGAGTCAAAACTGGCTGAATGTCAATTGACTAAAAGTCAAATCCTTGTATTGGTATTAGGAGCTCTTTGGCAGGGCTCTGCAAGATTACATTTAAAGTCCGCACCACTTAAGAGTGGCAATTATGCTCTTCCACCATAATTTTTCACAAGACTTAATGATTAGCATTTTATTCTCAATTGTAAGTACCAGTTTGGATAACTACTCCTCTTCACAGAATCCTCCGGTAGATAAATTAGGTACAACATTCCCCTTAATCCCAGATTTTAAACTGTTAATGTTGACTGGGCTACAGCCTGCGATAGTGTAGTCACACAAGGCTTGGTCTATATCATACTAAATAATTGAAACGACTGAAGGTTAAGGGAGTGGAACAAAGTAAGTTCTGCACATCTGATGGAGTGGACAGCCAAAATGTGCACATGAAACCTTCCACTGCTCTAAGGTATCTGAACACCAGAGTGGCAGATTGATTTTCTGCAAGGTTCCTTTGCTGTTAAACTCAGCTCACCTTGACCCAAACCTAGAGCACAGTCCTGGGCAAAAGGAGAAACAACATCTCAGCCTCATGCCCCAGGCCAGATGCTCAACTATCAATGAAACATGAGCTTTTACTGGTGCAGTTGAAAAAAGGAACAGGTAAAGAAGCAGGGCCAGCTACATGGCTGTCTTGGAGTGCAATAGGAAGAAGTCTGACACACAGTAAAAACAAAGAATAAAACATAGGCAGAAACCATTCCATAATTCACCTAAAATACATCTTTGTCAGAAGTATAAATCTCCTACTCCAGTAAAGAGCTCAATGTACAACCCAACTTGTATTAATATCACATGTGTAACTGGTTGGGTCAAACCTCCACCTGTTGCACATGCACTAAAACATAGAGGCTCACTAATTCCCCATTTTGATGCAAGCACAGATGAAAACCAGTAGGCAGGGTTGAGGAAACTGTGTATGTAAATTACTTGTGCATTTTCACATACTTTTCTTCTGCATGCAGTCGCAAAGTTTTTTGATTTTAACTCAACCCAACAATTAAAATTTTTTCAGAATTCAGTAAAATAGCCCATCAAATATGTTATTTCTTAAATAAAAATGCCCTTTTGTCCCACAGCTTATTTTTTGGATACTGAACAACATTTGCTGTCTAAGTCACATAATTTTCTAAATAAGCATGTTTTTTTCAAGTCATAAATAAAGTGAAGGGACATAATGGCTCAATAAATGCCTTATAAATGCATTTGTCTGTAAGAGAAGCAGAAAAAATGAAGTGTTTGGGGATTTTTAATGATAAATTAAAAGAATGGGAATCACAAACTAAAGCACAGAAACAGATAAGGGATGTGTAAAGATGTCAGCTAAATGCAAACCTCAAATCCTTATTCTCTTCTGGATTCAAATAAAATATTGCTTCACACATAGCTGTGATTATCTGATTAGCATAATCTACAGTGACTGAATGAAGAAAACAGCTGCAAGAAAACTCTGCTCTGGAGAAGCAACCAAACATTTGAATAAAATTCTTGTAAAGTAAAATGAAAGATTACAGTCACCTTCCAGTTAGACTTTCTAAATTAGAAGAAATGCTTTCATATAAGCATCAAACAGGATTGTAACAGAAAATCAAAAATACATCACATTGGATTTTAAAAGACAACTGGTAAAAGAGCGATTAAGCCATATAAAGATGTCTTACCTAGATAATCAGGCATATCAGTAAAAGCTCACTATATAAACATCAAGACCAATTGTACAAAAATAAGGTTAAACAATCGCATGCCTTTATTTTAGAATGCTTTAGTTTATAGAACCCCACCTCCAGTCTGGCTTTGTTTTATTTCATTTGACCTTTTTCCTTACTTTTCTTTACAGATTCCACATCCTTAGCTATAGCTCATCTATTTTGCAAAGTTGTTCATTGATTTTCTAAGCACATAAATAATTTTGCTCATTTTTTCCTAGTTTAGAGTAGTAGCAGAAATACACTACAAAATTAATGGAGAAAAAAACCCCAACAAAACAAAATCGAAGTTCAACAGGATATGAAAGTATAATATTGGAAATAGAAATGAGATATATAAAATATCAGGCTGCTCTTTTTTTTTTTTTTTTCACTTGCAGAAAGACAATTTTTACAGCTTAAATTAGCCGGTGGGTGGGTTTCCTACTGTTCCTTGAATTCAGTAGAACTGCTCTCAGAAGTGAAATAAAATAAATCATAAAATGAAATAGGAGTGCTGTGGAATTAGTGCAAAATATGTTTCTTCATTCACAAACTTTTATTGCCTATATAACTTCATGCAAAATAAAAAGTATAGTATATTTTTTTCTCTAATAATAAAATAAACAACAAAAAATCTCAATAGCTTCATACAGAGAGTGCCAATTATTTCCTTTACTTATTTCTACTCTTAAAAATTAAAAAAATAAATTTTAAATACTTGGGGCTTTCAACATTGTGTGCTACTCACCACTGAATGTGATTTGAGGCAGATACTAATGAGCCTGTTTCATTCAGCGCGGACTTGGACAATTTCATACAAGTTTAACATTACTCAAGGAACTATCATAACTGAAGTTAGTTAATAAAGCAAAACAGTATCAATACAAGTGAACAGCAAGAACCACAATCTTTACTATCCTGCTAAGTATCAGTAATGGAAAATTTGAAATCTCTCAAGTTATCTGCTTGGCACATGTGGAAAGAAATTGATAGGAAAATAAACATATATTTTAAACCTGCATGGGACATACTGCCCACTTTCTTAGGCTTTGCATATAATGCATGGGAGATGAGTTTGCATTGTGGCAAACTTCCTCAGCTGGCCTCAAAAGGTATTTGGGATCTAGGAACAAGATGGAAAAGTGGGCCCTAACATATACAAATAGAGAGATGAAAAAAAAAATTTATTTGCAGATCCTAACTTGAAAGAAAAGGTTAATTGAATGTGTTTTACTTTGGCACAAAAGGCTAACGTTAATGGATAGGTACTTCTAAACCTAGGGTCATGGCAACTGTACGGACCTCTTCAGCATGGTAAGTGTGATGTCTTACAGCCACTATACCTCCCACAAGACTGGCTTGGCTGACATTCTTTGATATTACTACTGATTAGATCTTCTTTATGCATGTCCTCCAAACTACCATCCTTCTTCCAACTGCTATTAGCCAAAGGCCTTATTCTGATAAAATAAGACTGCTCCAGACCTAGATGGACTGCTTAATAGCTAACAGGAGACAGATTTCAACACCTGACTAATGGATACCAAGTAAACAGAAGGTAGTAACTCTAAAAGACTAAATCGTTCTCAGATACTTGGATTGTAAAAGCACACTGAAACTATGTCTTCTTCAAGCTTCAGCCAGCATCTTCTGGCCACTTAACAAAGAAGAGCCTTCACCAGGAAGTGAAAGCACATACTAACCCTCTTTTCTTCAGAAAGTGTAACATAATTCCCTATCTGTAGGGTCTTCAACATTCCCAGGAGCAACAAGAAAGCAGGCTTGATCCTGCCTTGCTTCAATAAGACAGCTATTTCAAAAGACTATAAAACCAGCCCTCCAGTCTCCACAATCTATTTGGTTGCAACAGCAGCAGGGCAGCCAGAGGAGTTTGTGGCAGGAAAATCTTCCACGTCCTCGCTGAGCCAGTAGAGGAGATGGATTGCAAAACCACACAAAAGAAAAATAAGAGTAGGGTCCTCTCAAGTGAACAGTTCTTTAAGTGCCTGCATCTTGGTGCCCTGGTGCCTTCCCAACAGAGTTTTCCAGCAGAAACAAAACCCCTTTGACATGCAGAAGACTGTTTCCCTACCCATTTCAGCAGTACGCAGGCTGCTTGCTCAGCTTGCAACATGACTTCCACTCTGTTATCTTTACTGTCCTGTTGTTTAGCAGAACACGCAACAACAGCAAGGCTACGTCTGCATGGACCACAGGCCTAATTTCCTTGAGTGAACTGACAACTGTTAACCTGAGGGAAAGCAAATAAGATGAGGACCTTCACAGCTTAAAAAACCCAAACATATCCAACCACCTTAAAGACAAGCTGCACACTTTAGACAACACTTGAGGTACAAGAGTGCAGTAGATTCACATTGCCATTTGAGGGCTGTCCTTCAGAGAGGGAACATGCTCCCTCTGGTGCGCTGCTCCTCCAGCCACTGCTCTTTGCATTCAAGGGGGAGAAGAGGCAAGAGGATCTTGCCTGTCCCCACTTGTAAGGTAGCGATTACGCCTCGCTCCCAAGACTGCACAAGGTCTGGGAAGGCTCCTTACACCTCCCTCACCACCATGCGCCCTTGTAAGGCCAGATGGAGACCGGCCATTAGCTGAGGATTAGTGGTGCTTAAAAATAGAAGCTGAGACATGCAAACAGACTGAGTTATTACTACTAAATTGCAGCGTGAAAAGAGTCAGCTGACAATGCTGGAGCTTCACTGTATAGGCAAGAAAGGTGTTGGAATGTCAATCCAAGCACCATCTCCCATCATGTCATTTAGATGAACAGTCCTGGGAGCTTGGGAGGTACTACTGTAAATGGCACTAGAGACTGTCATGCATAATGCTGCTGCATTACAGAATAAGAAGGTGCTCAGTAGTATTATGGATGCAGCAATAACCCTCCACAATGGCATACATTTAAATATAATTTTGACTCAGATGAAGGTGAAAACTGCCATATTAAGCTTGTGCAGCTGCACCACAGGACCATAACTGCACCATAGCTGTGGATACTATCCAGAGAATAATTGTTAATACTTTTTACAGATATATAGAAGTGTAAGGCAAATAATCAGTCTAATTTTTACCTTATACTAGCATAATCCCATTTGCTTCAAAGGAGTTCCACCAGACACACATCAGTGTGTTTATTATTACTTACATTATGGTGGTGTCTACAGGTCACAAACCATGAAGACATGAAAGAAGTTTTTCCAACTCCTGACCTAAAGCAAGAAAAATAACATCTGGATCTCTGACCCTACCCTCAGGATTCAATAATCAAGAAGCCAAAAACCAAACTGGGAGCAGTACCAGAAGCTAAAAATACTTAAAAAGTAAACAAGCTGTTTACTTAGTTTGGATAATTATTTGGCTGCTTCTGAGGTTTTAGAAACAAGTGCACTGTGTCAATACACCATTGGAGATTTTATGTTTGAATTTAAAATATTCCGTGATAGTAAAATTCACTTTATTTCAAAATTAAAATAAACATTCCCCAAGATAGCAAAAATGCATCTGGAAGTTGGTATCCTGGTGTGAGTTTCACTCTTATTAAAAATGGGTGAATGGATATTTGTAAAAAATGAGCACAAGAAAATAGTATTCCGAAAAGCAAGAGCACAGATAAAATTCTCAAGTAATTCTATTCCCTTTTCCAATCTTAGTAGCTAAACTAATAAAAAGCACTTATATTTAGGCTTCTATCTTATAATTGAATGCAGAATTTCAGTTCTACCTTATTAAATATTGCAAAGATACACTTTAGTATGTTATCTAGACAACTAGAAGAGAAGTACTCTTTGATTTCATAATTTGTAACATCTTGTTCACCGCAACTAGCTTGATCTAATAGACTTTAGTTACTTGCAATTTATGGAGAAGACTTAGCCCTCTTGTGCTATCTTTTGAATGAAAATGAGTCAAGCTTTCTCCATAATTCACATTTCTGGTTTTGTACCAGAGAGACAGCAGCATCAAGAAATATTGTATGGCAGCTGAAGAAGCACTGTCCAAGGATTAAAGCTGCCTTTCGAGATGTTCTTTTTTCATCTACACCTCCACGTTCTTGCACGTGCAAGAGGTCTTGCAGTGAGTCCAAGAAAACTCTTGTCTCACAGTAATCCATGTCTTGCACTGCAACACCAAACCAGAAAACAGAGAATGGCTGATCTAAACTTTGTGGTCTCAGTATGTAAGAATAATTGGGATCCATTGTGAACAGTATGCCCTCGGGTGAACTGAAGTCCAAGGCTTTCCAGCTTTCTAAGAGTCAATGCAGCTCACCCCATAGACAAGAAAGGGAGAGAAAAGGCAACACAAATGCCTGTTAAGCACTGAAATGTATCTGCTGCAGGGGAGAGATGTTTTTTTAAGCTACCAGTTCATATTACCTTCATCTGAAATCACACCAGACTGCAAGGTCAGGGGTGGCCAGTAGTTCAACAGATGACCTTAAAAGGGGCTATGTATTTTAAGAAATGGCAATGGTGATCCAACAGGTGCCAATAATTCTTTCTCCTTCACTGAGATTTTCCAAGGATCTCACTGACCAGTTTAAATTGCCTCACTGGTATTTGTACATGGTAAGTATAAGCTCATAGACAGTCTCAGGGCTGAGAAATACCCTTCCACCTCAGTTTGTCTTAGAAAAATAATCACCTTCTGCTGAGGAATGGCTTTCTAAGACCTGTGAGTAGTTAATTTAAGACATGACTGGATCTAAAGGCTTGTAAATAAACTTCCCCAACAGGTACTCAAAGAAGTCCTGTGTTGACAGAGAGTCTTTCTTACAGATGAATCATAAAACATTTCTGAGCATTAAGGAAATGGCTGAATGAAGTATTACAAAATCCTGAACTCCTCCTCAGTCTTTACCCACCAAGTTCACCAGGTCTCGTCTGAGTAGGGGTCTTTTAAGTAACCCTGTATAGTGTTTCAGTCCTGGGAAAGATGGTATATAAATATCATTATTGTGTAACTGCTCCTTCAAATCTGGACAGCTTTCAAAAATATATGAAGGGTAATTAGCACATCTCTGTGTCCAGCTAATCTCTTGGGAGAAATCCTAAGCGGTACAAAGCACAAGAGACCATCTTCAGCATTTTCAACTTGAGAGCACTAAAGTCACAACTGATTAAAGTGCCTAATTGTTCCATTAGGAGATAATTATTGTCAGGCTCCTGAACAAAGTGTTTGTCTTCATAATTGTTATACCTGGGAAATGCTCAAATCAAATTAAAAGTTTCAGATTCAGAAAAAGCCTTTTGTAAACCAAACACTCAAGTAAAATTTCAGCTTGACCCATAAAAAAATGAAATTAAATAAAAAACACAAGTCAGTAAATGTATGATTCTGTTATGCCAAACTGTATGTTAGCATTAGTAACAGCTTCTCACTTTCTGGAGTTTTAATTATGACTCAAGGGACTGGGAAAAAGAGAGGCAGGAGAGAATGTAACCTTTTAACAGCCTCACTGATCGCTGTCCTTACCTTTACTGCTGTTGAACTAAAAATCTCCACAGGCTAAAATTCTTTACATTGCAAATAAAATATTTTTTTCCCTGCTTTTTATCAGCCCAGGTCCCACAAGAAACTGACAGACGGTTTATGTCAATGAACAAGAGTTATTGTTTTCAGATATTCCATGTTTCCCTCCTGCAAAAAGTGGTGAGGAACTGAAAGCAAATGTTACTAATAACAAACAGAAGTCCTCAAGGTTGGGGCTTGTATTAAAGCAGCATTTAGGGGCATAACATATGGTACAAATAGGTTTGTGGAAGATGCTATTCCTCCATGCTTCTTTATTGAAGTCATTCATCCATGTCACTGATGCTAGACCTACCACCATGAATCTGAAGTGCCATGATCAGACTGTCTAAACCTCCAATCTTTCCTGAAATCAACCATCTAGGAAGGGAAGGAGCTGTGGATTTGGAGGCTGAATCTCAAGGAGAAGATAACACCACACTTTCTCTCTGTCACAATACATTAATTCACAAAACGTCTGGAAGAAGATGGGGAAGTTCATTTGGTCATTGTCCTGTCAGATACTTCTACTAGGGTGCTTGGTGCTTTCAAAACCCTATTTCAGACTCTTTCCCAAGAGATGGACAGCAAGGGTTAATAGCCTAAAATATTAGAAACCCTTGTACACGGTTCTCATATCTGGGAGCAACCTGCCCTGTCTGGATCTTGTGAGATTCCACTGGGCCAATCCATTTAGTTTGTGGACCAACAAAGTAAGAGAGTACACTGGATTTCCTATGTCCCTTGGTGTCCATCATACTGAGACCGAGTGATGATCTTCAAGCAGATAGTCAATCACCGTAAGGTGACGCATACAATATAGTATATAAGCAACTGGGAAGCCTTGAGGATGTGTTCAAACCTTTTTGGAGACAACATAAAAGAGATGTTTCAACTGGAGGCAGGTCAAATACTGAGTCTGGAACATATTGTGACTCTTACAGGCATGAGTTGCTATTTCATGCCTATTCATGCTATTACATTGCAGAGTTGCTATTTCATTGACTAAGCCCTGTTTCCAGCAGCCATGTTATGAAGTAGGTAAGTCAGGAAGATGACTGACTTTAGAAAAGAAGAAATAGAATAGAACATAGCAATACATTAATATTTTCTTTAAGTTTACCAAAAGCTCCAAATTGTATCCCAGGGAGATACTTCAAGTTCATAAAGGAAGCACAAATCTCTGGTCATTTCCCTTCCAAAGCATTTAAAAAAGGTAAGTTGTTTGAGCTGATCATGACATTTCATTGAGTCTCACAGAAGGTTGTTCTAGAACTCTAAGAAAACAGCACTCTTACTCTCCCCTCGACCCAATTACTTTTCCTTGACCTGCAGAGTGTGGCCATCTTATCTCAAGCATTACAAGCCAAATCTGAATGGAAGACATATTCTCAGCATATGTATAGGGAATCTCATGAAGGATCACTGAAATCTTTTCAAAATTAATACTTAGTCAACAGTACTGCTTTGAACGATGACCCAATTTATTTCTAAATTCTTATATCAGAGGACTAGAGATTCAACAGCTTTTGAAACCTTGAGACAGAACAGAAAAGGAGATGATATGATCACTGTGAAGGGAGAATTTTAGGTAAAATTCCTATTGATTTTCAAAGTATATAAGCTTTTATGTTCCTTCAGCACCTTTACTTTAAATGCCCAGAGTTACCATTTTCCTATAGCATTCAGCCTATAGATTAAAATAACAAAACATACCGTTTTCAAAAAATGAAAGCAAGTTACATCGCATCAAAGCTTTTTAAATGCTACGTAAAGTGTCTTTATTCAAAGGCTAAAATGTTAAAAAAGAAAGGGAAAGAGAGCTCTAGAGAACTCTTCATCAGTATGAATAGATAAAGTTGTCAGCTAACTTCAGATCTACTAGTATTATGTCACTGAAATGAAAGAATTCCTTTGTTTCTGCGGTGCTGTATTTTTAGATGTATTGAACAATTGTGAAAACAATTTTGCAACATCCTTCTCTCTCTGAAAAATGCATAACTTTGTTTCCCTATTTTTTTTAAAGTGACAGCATTGAATGGTATCATTGCAAAGGCGAGAGATTTTAATTAAGAACAGAAAGACGTAATTGTTGACAAAGTTTAATATGAACAGAGATGTCTGTGTTTCTCTAATATCGAAAAAAATTATATTTGCACACTATAGCAGCATAAATTTGAAGAGATAAAATTTGCTATAGGGAAAAATCCTGAAGCTCTGCCTAGGAACTCAAATAAGCCAGATAGGAAAAGTGTGCTAGCAAATCAAAAAAATCACAGCATTTCATGCTGTAGGTGAATTAAATACAAAAGAATAGAACTATATAAACAATGTACATATTTCTGAGTTTTACATTTTAAAAAAGACTTTTCTGCTAACAAAGGTAAATTTTTTTCCTGCTGTCTCAACAGTATCTCTGTTAGCCAGCTGAACAGTCCTGTTTATTACCATATATCTGAGAGCAGCGTGTTTCAATGTAAGTGGAAATGTCAGTCAGTGTGTGGCATTGTGGATCAAAGCCCTGCCTCGGTGCATGTACCTTCTCATCTCTTCTCATCGGGGCTTCCAGTTTGAGATGGAACAGAAGGAGCACGAAGTCAGCTTCAAACAGATGTTGTAAAACGTCTGGTGGGAACAAGCTCCCCTTAGGAGCAGTCAGATTGTATGGAATAGCATCTGTTAACTTTCATTTGAAAGTCTCTGCACTGGAGAATCAGAACACAGTGAAGGAAAAAAACAACAGTAATGGAAGAGATGGAGAAAAGGAAGACAAAGGCTGTGGATTTTATGGTGTGTGTGGCTTTTATTGAACTGCCCATTTTTCCTAGTTTTGGAATATTCAACATAGAAAAATTATTTTAAATCAAGGATGTTATTCAGTTTGAAAAAGGACAGGTGGTTATAGCAAGTAAAAACATGCCCCAGAAGTAGTCATAAGGGTTCTATGGGTATGCCAAATTTAGAGGACTTTAATCTTTCACTACTTCTGTAAAAAACCAAATATGTCTTCTGCTTTCTTTTACCAAATAAGGCTAAAATCCCATTTAAGTCACAAATAAGTCAACGTTGCCAAAGTAAGCATATGTGTTAAAGAAATAGATATTTTTTTCTGGTATGCCAAGAGTTGAGCACACTTATTTTAGGATTTCTCCACAGGTATATTTCACAGCAGGTATTTTGAATCCATTAGATTCACACAGAAATGAATAATCTGATTCTAGATCAAAGATCCAGTAGCATTGCTGTCACATGGGAATCACTATCATGTCTCACTACACAACTCATTTCTAGCCTGTCTTCCTACCTTCCTTGTTTAGAACCTTACATTCTTCTGTTGTTTACTGTTTTGATTGATGGTCTTTGTCCAACTTTGAAGAGGTGATTCTAGTTCCAATGCAAGCATATATGGTAGGACTTTAGGACACTGGAATCAACAGCCATCATATGTCAGCTAAGGAAATAATCTGTATTTTTCTTTGCTACTGGACTCTCTTTGCTCACATCAATACCATGACTAATCAGGCCAAGGGATACATGGGTATTTGATTTTTTTTTTCATATAATATCATTATAATTTGATACATACAGGAAAAAAAAATCTATGCATCTCTGTCAACACAAAAGAAACGGAGCAATTGAAGTTTTAATAACATAATGAGAAAGAAATCCCCCAGTGAAGAGAGAGTCTAGCCATTTCAGAGGAAAAGCCTAAACTATAAAATTCATTAAATTCCTTTCCCTCTTGGCAGTTACACTCTCACTATAAAAGATAGTTTTAGGAGACCTAAGAAACTCAGTTCTAAATATTCCTCATTCTGGGGGTGAATAACCTAACTTTGTGTAAACGAAACCTAAACTAATTTCCACCTGTGAAAGATCTTCTCTTCTTTTCCTTTTAGTTTTAAAGCCCATTGTGGTGGGTTGACCCTGGCTGGATGCCAGGTGACTACCAAAGCCACTCTATCACTCTCCCTCTTCATCAGGACAGGAGACAGAAAATATAACAAAAGGCTCATGGGTCAAGATAAGGACAGAGAGGTCACTCACCAATTACCTTCATGGGCAAAACACACTCAACTTAGGGAAAAAATCAACAATCAAATCAGAGTAGGATAATGAGAAATAAAAGAGAAGTCTTAAAAAACTTCCCCCTCACTCCTCTCTTCTTCCCAGGCTCAGCTTTGCACCCAGATTTCTCTACCTCCTTCCCATTGGCAGCCCAAGGAGATAAGGAATGGGGGTTTTGGTCAGTTGTTCATCACATGTTTCTGCTGCTGCTCCCTCCTCAGGGAGAGGGCTCCATACACTTTTGCCCTGCTCCAGCATGGAGTGCCTCCCATAGGACACCATCCTCCATCAACTTCTCTAATTTGAGTCCTTCCCATGGACCACAGTTCTTCATGAACTGCTCCGCTGTGGCTCCCTTCCATGGGGTGCAATCCTTCAGGAACAGACTTCTCCAGTGTGAGTCCACTGTGGAATCTTAAGTCCTGCCAACAAACCTGCTCCAGCATGGGCTCCTCTCTCCATAGGACCACAAGAGCCTGATCCAGCATGTACTTCCCTCAGGGTCACAGTGTCCTTTGGGCATCCACCTGCTACCACATGGGGTCATAAATGGGCTGCAGGTGGATATCTGCTCCATTGTTAACCTACATAGGCTGCTGCAGGGGGACAGCCTGCCTCAACAGGGTATTCACCACAGGCTACAGGAGAGTCTTTGCTCTGGTGTGTGAAGCACCTCGCCCCTACCCCACCTTCATGGACCGTGGTTTCTGCAGAGTTGTTTCTCTCACAAATTCTTGCTCCTCCCTTCAGCTGCAACTGTTCTTGTGCAGGTTTTTTTTTCCCTTCTTAAATATGTTATCACAGAGGCACTACCACCATCGCTGATGGGCTCAGCCTTGTTCGGCAGTGTCTTGCAGCCAGCTGGCATTGGCTCCATTGGACACAGGGGAATCTTCTATCAGCTTTTCACAGAAGCCACCCCTGTAGCCTGCCCACTACCAAAACCTTGCCACACAAACCCAGTAAAGCCATTCATTTCAAATAATGTATTTCCCCAGTCATTAATGGTCTTTGTTGAGCAGAACATGTGCAATATGATGTATAATCACACTACTGCACCTCAGTTTGGCCTACGACAGTCTTTTTGTTAAGGCAATAATAATGCTGCAATAAAAAGCATTTAAAGGAAAGCATTTAAAGTATGCTTGCCGCAGAGTGCTTAGATTAGGCTGATACAATACCCTAAAGGTATTCAAAAGACACAAGCAATATTGGGGGGCCCTCCATAAACACAGCTGTAGCACCTCCTTTCAGTCAAGAATTCAACCCAGCACTAGCCAGACTGCTCAGCTGCAGACATCAATGTCCTGTCATTAGTCAACTTCAGGAAATATTCAGCATTTGTTACCCAATCTGCAAGGAAAGGAAGTAGAGGAAATGGAAACGCTGGGGGAGGGAGAAGGCTCTGCACTTTAGTAGGTGATGGAAAACAGTGAGAACATTACTGCTCTGTTTGTTCAATCTAGTCATCTAGGGACTTTTAGAGGAACAAAGACCTTTATCTCCTTTTGTGGGAATAAACATTGCAGAGACAAAATCTGAAGACGAGTTTTGACCTGAGGACAACATAAAAGAATCTCCAGATCCAGGAAATGTAAGCTGTGTTGCTCTCTTCTTCCAAATATTCAGTGTTTTAGACTTAGCTCCACTTACAGGGAGGGATATAGATCTAAAGCCTATTGAAGTAGAAAGATATCCCTTCACTTCAGCAGGCTTTAGATCACAGCCAGAGTAACAAGACTCAACCACCACCACCACCACCTCAAAAGCAGTCCATATTTTGAAGATGTAAAAGGCCTTTTTTCTAAGCAAGTCCCAAAGCTTATTAGCAGTACTCTAGAAGTACATCACAGACAGGAATGCATCACAACTATCAAATGGTGTACTGAAAAAGACAAAGATAAATGCCAGATGCTTGAAGCATTACCACATGGGAGGTAACTGAATTTTGACGACTGAAAAATGCCACAGTCTAGGAAAGAATAAAATCTTTAAAGAATTCATGAGCTTCCTACCCTTCCCTCTCATTCATTCTTATCTCCCACTGCCCACAGCTCAAAATATAGGCAACCTTGTAAATACATTATCTTGTTTCAAACTTCAGAGAGCTTTCCCTTGCTCAGTTATTTTTCACATCCTAGTGGAACCCCTTGTGTGATTTTCCTTCTAATTCAAAAATTAGTGTAGCATGTGACAGGAGGCCTTAATGAAATGTGGGCAGAAAGGAAGGTGGTCACACTACTCTGTGAGTGGCAACCATTGCACCAAGGAAGCTTTAGTCCTCTGAAGAGGAAGCTGAACTAAAGGGAAGGAGGTGGTTGTGGTAGGGCCGCTGGTGTATGTGAGAAGCGGTGGTGATCAAGAAGGATCCCTGGATGTAGTTGCCCATGGAGCACACATCTGAAATTGCATTTCCATAATTCCAGTGGGCCTGATCTACAGAGGCATCATCTGCAATTTCAACACAATTCAATGAAAGCTGGAGATGTTCACCTCTTTTGAAAGTCAGGTTCCTAAATATAGATTTGGGAACCCTATGTATCATCACGCACACTTTTAAAGTGATGCATCAGAAACTGAGCTAAACAGCCCCTCACTGGCTCTGCTGTCAATTCAAATTCTGCTTGGATCAGTAACAGCTCGATAGCAGATTGATAGCCTCATTTAAGTGACTTCTCACAGAGGCAATCCTATAATAGGCATTAATTAGATTCTCTTGTGGGGAACACAAAAAGACTAAAAGCTTGGAGAGAGCATTATCTCGTACAATTAGCTGAAAAGAGCGTAGGGAGTAAGCTAAAGGAATAGCCTAAGGACAGCCCTAACTCAGCCTAAATTCCTCCTGAGTTAGCTACAGCGCACATGTTACATGATGCCCAAGTGCTTCATTCTAGCATTACCAACTGCTTCTCAGCATGCAGCAGCCCCCAGCATGGTCCCCCATGCAAATGTTCAGGTTCTCGATACCAGGACAACCAGAAGAGAATAGTTTCAGCAGGAGTCAGAGGGACTGCAAAAGGCTAGTATACAAGAATGAAAAGCTGTATGTGTTCCCCCTCACATACTTAAACAAAAATCTGTAAGCAAATGTTTTGTAGGTGTTTCGTTCCCTTTATTTTGTAAGGAAAACAATTTCTTTCAAAAGTCATGTTGATCAGACAAATATACCTCTGCATTGCTGTTCATGAGGAAAAGGCATGGCTGGTTTTGTTTCCTTCTTTTCTTTCTGTTTTTATTTCTTTCTTCAAAAAACAAACAAAAAAAAATATTGCCTTTTTTTGTTTTTAAAAAAAAACCACAACAAAACAACCAAACTTACAAATTTTTTACCAGTTACAGCAAGCTCAAGCTCTTGATCTTTGAGTGTCTCTCTGGTATTAAAAAAGTTTTCACAGGTCAAAGCTGAAGCAATAATTTCCACAAGAAGAGGTTAATTCAGAATGTCTTGCAGTTTTCCTCTTTGCATATCAAGAATAACATTTTTAGTTTAACATTAACCTTTGAGAATAATAAGTATATATGCCACCAGGATACAAGAAGTTATCCTTACATTTTACTTTTGCAGTAACTCTCATTGTAAGTAATACAGGGTAGGAGAACAGCAACTTCACTTGCAGCAAGAAGGCACCCTTCCATAAAAACAATACTACTAAATACTATTAGAGCATTCCTCATACCCTTCAACAGCACAACACCCTCAGCTAAAACAGAGTGAGTGTCACAGGGCTGTACACAAGGTTAGGGGGTTTTTAATTAGATGTCTCCCCAGTCGATCTACTGCACAGGATGATAGTTTCACTGCCTGTATGGAACCCAGGAGACAAACACATCCAAGCACATATCAGCATCTGGATGGGGCTTGGCTGAATGTTAGAGGTCTGCAGTAGGTCAGTCCAGCAACTCCCTCCTTTTTGTCAGTAGCAGCATACTGTTACTATACCATGCATGCTAACATCTTCTCATTATTAACTTCATTTAAAAGACAAAAGAGAGGATGTTTTCAAACCTCAAAGCATCCATGTTATATTCACAGCTTATACCTCTACAGAATGAAGTCTTGAATTTTTG
>JANIJG010013699.1:0-11533 GCA_024611175.1 Megaceryle torquata
CCAGGATGCAATTGGCCTTCTGGGCTGCATGACCTCACTCTCTGCTCATGTCAAGCTTCTCGTCTATCAGCACCCCCAAGTCCTTTTCTGCAGGGCTGCTCTCTATCACCTCATCCCCAAGCCTGTACTGATAGTGAGGATTGTTCTGGCACAAGTGCAGGACCCTGCACTTGCTCTTGTTGAACCTCATGAGGTTCAACTGGGCCCACCTCTCCAGCTTGTCCAGGTCCCTCTGGATGACATCCCATCCCTCTGGTGTATTGACACCACCACTCAGCTTGGTGTCATCCATGAACTTGCGGATGGTGCACTCGATCCCACTGTCTATGTCATTGATAAAAAAGAGAGCTTATGACCTTTGGAAGAAGGGGCAGGCAACTCAGAAGGACTACAAAGGTGTTATGAGGTGATGCAGGCAGAAAATTAGAAAGGCCAAATCCCAACTAGCCAGTAATCTGGCTACTGATATAGAATACAATATTTTTTTTTCCTTTTTTTCCTCATTAACAACAAAAGGAGGACTAGGGAGATGTAACCATCTCTGGATGTAGTTAACAGACATGTAGATGCTGTGCTTAGGAACGTAGTTTAGTGATGAACTTGACATTGTTAGGTTAATAGTTGGACTGGTCTTTTCCAATCTAAATCATTCTATGTTTCTACTTCTGAAACTAGGGTAGCAAGGCTCTGCAGACATCTTTTCCAATTAATATGAATCTATACTAGACAGAATGTATGCATAAATGTATTTATGGATATATTAATCAATATATTATTTTTTCCCAAAGTAAGATGATGAGGATAACTGATTTTGTAGCAGCAAAGAACTGAAATGAATGAGATAATCTTATTTTCTTTCTCCCTTGCTCCTTCAAAAAACCCACGAACTCCCAAACACACCAAACCTTTTCATTTTACCATTAGAAATAAAGTCTAGACAGGAACTATTTCTCGAGCAAAGTGCTGTACTTTCTTTCTGTTTCCAAAACTGTTTCTTTTATGTCAACAAAACTATAAATATACAGGACATTTTGACTCAGTAGGCTTTGGAAAGATAAGATTTTCAATTGCTAGTAATGCCCCCTTTTGACACAGATCAGTCCTGCCTTCCACTTCTAAAGGGGAAGGAACTAAGCCCTTCTCCCTAAAACCAGCTCTTTAAGGCTTCACACAGCAAGGCAGTTCCACTTTCACTGAGCAAAACAGAGTAATCGAAAGCTTCCTCTTGTCCAACATAGCTCATCTCTAACCCTTCGTGTGGGAGCAGTTTAAGGTCAGTCTCAGCCTCAAACAGATGTCGCAGACTGAACAAGTATGTCTAAGCAGCAAGTCTTGGAAATTATTTGTGCAAAATTATAACTAAATGACTGTTTGACCCAAACCCGTTAGCATCTTTCTGTGGATAAAGCAGTCAAAAATAGTACTCATTACTGACCAGGTAGGCTTGTCTCTCTTCTAAAGTTTGTATGTACCTTGCTAAATGAAAATATAAAGGCAAGAATTGATGAAGTTGCCAAAAAAAATTATTAGGTATGAGGATACAGAGGTCAGAACTTGCAGAGTGCCTACCAGCTTGACTAAATAGTTCAAATTAAGCTAGAACAGAAATGCTACCATATATTACAGGAACAGTTACTTACCAATGCAACAGTCAATTTAAATCACACTGGAGCTGGACATTTCATTATGTGACTCACCCCTGTTAACTCCCACTATGACTGGCTTATTTTTTTAATATTCATAATAACTATCTGGCAACTTTTTTTCCCATGATTTGCACATAAAAAACATTAAACAGGAAAATTTGCTCAAAAACTGAAAAAAAAAAATAAAAATTGTCTATTTATGTAACATTTTTGCCCCCAATATCATTCCTAAGGTTATCTGCTTATTTTTGTCCTTATGTCTTTCAGAACGTCCATGGTAAATCTTGGGCATGACTGAATTGCAGCCACAGTAAAGGTCTCATCACGTTTTCTTTGGATTAGAGATTCCCATTTTAACTATAGTAATTTAAATCAAGAGATATCTATGTTAGGATCTTGAAGGTTAGATAAAAATGTAATCCTAGACTTCATACAAAAATAGCACCTGTGTGTTTTTATCCATCTATGGTTATAGGACATAAATTCTTGAACTCTTTTATACACAGTTAAGATATTTATGTGTCACCCTTGGTCATAACAGGGTCTGTTTTTCAGTCCAAGGAAGAAAAGCCAGTCAAAATTAAAAAAAACCCCCACCTTCTAAATAATACTGTATTTTTTATCACAAGGATCAACCCGTTAATAAACATCAGATAATTAACATTTTCTATCTACTTTCCTGAAAGAATAGAGACTTCTACTCATACTTAAATGCATAGTTCTAGTAAAAAAATCTTATCCTTGAGGTGAAAATACCTGGTTTTGCCTGCAGATGGGTAACTGTACTCTCCTATGTTTCCATAACTCATTGGCCTATCTGAGTACAACCATTTGAAGCAACTAAGGATTAAAGTCTATTAAATTTATAGGGCAGGTTATAAGCTCTTATCTCATACCTGTCACATAGCATCACTAGATCAGTCACTGCATATCTAAGCTACTCCAGAAATGGACTCTTAGCTTTCTCTTGGTATGGCTTCTTTGTCCATGGAGGATAAAGAAGCTTGCTTATTCATTAATTTATTTTTTACACAAACCATTCACAGCTTCATTATATTAAACTACAGAAAATGTATGAGACAATTTTTTTAAAAAATATAAAACAGAATAGAGAAGAAAAAGAAGAACAGATAATAGTGAAATAACATATTGGTAGACACAAAATACTTTAAACATTGGCAAATTGTGTAGACTTTTTTGCTTTCTGTCTCAAATGTATTTGCAATATAGAACAATACATGTTATCTACCGGTGACAGAAAATTTATGCTGCCTTTGCAAATTAGTCAATCAAGTAAAAATTTCAAATCTCACTGCTCTTCATTAGGCTGTTTCACTGAAATCAGAATTTGCTCATACTGATTTCAATTAGCTTTAGTTTCCAATCAGGAGAAGCAGATTTTAATGTAATTTTAATGTCATTTTAAAAGAGTGTTTTTCACATTTTCACACATTTCAAGAGAAAGTCACATTTTTTACTTTGATATGATTTCAAAGTGTAGTTAAGATCTTATGAAAGAAAAATCTCACTTTTATTTTATCAGATCATTCTGATAAAAATAGCTAAACATTTAACTTAAAAATTCTGTTAAGAAAATGTTCAGACTTTCACATGCAAACAAGTAACTGCAGCTTAATGGCTCACCGCTTTATGAGAGAACCTCCATTTCTGGCCATGCAGAATCTTCCATTCCATGGCAAGCAAGAACAGAAATGTGTTAACAGATGACGGTGGAAGTTTTTAGAATGCTATAAAACTTTTTGATTTTAAGTCTGAGAGTCTCTTCCGTCCTTCTTTCCCTCTCCATCCTTTAAAGAAATGTTGCAATGGAGTTCCTGAAGTCACCACCACTTGTAATATCCGGGCAGAGAAGCATAAAAGAAAAACACTCTTATGGAAGTATGAACAGGTGTTTGAAAATATTCAGTGGACATGCAGGTGCAATGTGAATTGTGTCCTGTGAAGCATGAAATGTAGCATGGCACTACCTTGCAGGAAAGATAAAACCATCCACATTTAATAAGTAAATAGTTAGGAAAACAAAATCTTCCCCCGGAAAAGTTGATTTGTTATTTATTTTAATCGCAATGGTTGTTGAAGTTACATGCTGTTAAGACATGGAACAAATAGCACATGACTTTTGATTAGAAAGGAATTATTTTTAGTCTAAATTTTATTTTAAAAGCTGTGACTTTCATCAGTCAATTAATTTAAACTAGAAGGTTAAGATTTGTTTTCAAAGTAATCTAGCAACAGTCAGGGTACCACAAACTCATTCTAATGAATGAAGACTCGTAGGCATAAGATCACTTTGTTTTTTTCCACCTGTAGGCATAAGAAGATCACTTTCTTTTTTTCTCCCTGTATAGCTGGCATCTTCTACACAAAATATATTCTTTAAAAGGTAGAATACCGTGTGAGTAAAATATAATGATTTGCTTTTCCTATTTAGCATTTATGTTTTTCACTCTATTAGGTGACTTCTACCAGTCCAGAAGTACTGTAACATCATCACATGCTTTAGATAACTAAGCAATAAAATAACCTAATAATAGCTAACATATGCAATACAACACAAACTAGCTGCAATTCAGGAGTGGTTCACCTGAGAATTCACTAAAAGTATGGGAACAGAATTTAAAACTAATAAATGGTACTTTCCTTAGTAGCCTTGAGCACAATTCATTGAAAGCACTACTTATTTAAACTCTACTCCCATACAAAGTAAACTAGTTTCCTTAGAAGAAAATCTGTCATAGTTCTTGTGTTTGGGGATTGATTTGGGGATAGAGAAGTGAGAGAGAGTATAAAAACAGACTTCATCACAGTAATGTATGATGCAACAGTGAAGTTTTCTCACGTAATGGAAGAAATGTGGGAGGTTAAGTTTTACAGCGGATAATCACAGTTGCCTTTCACCTCTGGGAACTGGTACTCAAACAAGGTCAAAGAGAAAATTAGTTTTTGTGATCTCTTCACAGTCCCAATCTACAGTTAGAAAAAGCTATGACCAGAAGTGCAAGAGGCTGGCAGCAAAAAGCTACGCTGCAGACACAAGGTTTTCACCCACATGCTTCAGCCTCTGGCATCCTATGAGACCTCACCCCCGCACTTCATGAGGGGTTACTGACCTGTGTAAGAGGAAGCACAACTATCTTTATGGAATTAGTGTCTTGACCTGTATAGTTACTGATCTTATCAAGAACAGTGTTTTTCATCCCCTGGCTTCAAAAATATCCATGGAAAACACAGTCAATTACCACACCCTACAATCACTAGGAAACTACATAACTTTGATTATATACTTGTAAATTAAAGAAAGTTATAGCACTTAAGAAATTACAAGAAGCAGTTGTATATCAGTCGTAGAAGTTTTGTAATGGGTTTGCTGAAATAATTAATAGAAATTTAGGTGAAGTTAATAAAATTAAAGAAAACATTGAGACTAAGCAATATGTAGGTTGCATTTTATGACTTCTTTTCAGACCAGACAGAAGACAGTCACAGCACAGAGCATGCCAGCTTTATTTCACCCTCTACCAGCATCTTTGGTGATATCATATGGTCTGACAAAAGATACTAGATTTTAAATTACCGAATCATAATATCTCTCTGCATACATTTTCCTGCTCTTACATTCTTATACTGCCATAGCTACAACAATATTTCTTTTAAATTATAATTCAAATACATTTTCTATGCTCCCATTTTCTGCAACATTTATCATCTAGAGCAATTCGTAATCATTTTAATGCCAAACTCAGATTTGAAGGTCTCCATTTACTGGCCACAATTAAAAAATGGTACTGAATATGCAAAATAGACAGTTATTTGCAAAATTAAGCAACAAAAATGCTTTGGAGTGATTTGCCACACCAGCCATCTATATGAAACCTGCCTATTTAAACGCTTCAATGAAGTTGAGTTCCACAGTAATTGAGCAACATTCCAATATTTTAAAATAGAAAAAACCCTGTATTATCATCGCTCTTCTTGCTAAACCCTGAGGAGAAATAGCTTGATTGAATGGGGTGTGGAGGTGTGTTGTGTGGGCTGATGTTTTCCATCTGTGAGAAATAATTAGAGGAGAAAAGGAATGAATTTTAGTTTTAGTTTTTATAATGGTGAAACCTGTGGTCACTTTCCCTTGTTAAAACTTCTGAAAATAGTATTACCAACACCCATTTACCCCTGATATTAATCAACAGAAGGGTGCTTAAAAATATATTTTTTTTAAAGGATATTTTTCAAAATCCTGTCCCATAAATGATTTAGCATTTTGTACTACCAAGCAGCAAGCCACACACAGTAATGTTACTTAACAACTTTTAGAAACAATGTGTTGAAATATTTAGTATATTCTGCTGTAAATAATGTAAAGCACAAAACAAATACTGTTGCCTTACTGGAAGGTCTAGCCTTTATTACTGCAATTTCTACTTATAAAAACAGCTCAGTCATAGTAAGAAAAAATCATTAGCCATTATTGTGCTAATATTTTTCTTACCATTTAAATTTTTAAAGTTGTTAACTGTCTCTATAAAAAAATGATGGCAACTTACTTGAATTTTCCTGTAGAACATCTGCAACATAGAGCACCAGAACAGCCTTTCCAATGGTCCCCCTAACCCTGCGTCCTTTCTCCAAGCATGACCAACAGTTCATATCTAGGGAAAGAGTTAAACAGTAATGCTTCTCCAAGTACTCATTCTTAGCTTTTGGCAGCCAGTAGTTTAGAGGTCATCTGCACATCATCCCATTCATAGCTTTTAATATACCTTTCTTTTATGCATTTACATAAGAGTTTTTTGAACACAGTTATAGTTTTAGACCCTTCACAATATTCTTAATTGAATTTAAGAGTTACTCTCTGTACTTTCTCCTGTTCAGTATATTCTATTGAATGGTGAACAGCATGCAAGCTTGACAACTTGCTCTCTTAGGAGGTTAAAAGCTATTTTAATCTTAAAATGTATTTCAAAAGGCTTCCTGGCTCCTCCAGTGATGTTGAATTTGAGTCTACTGGTGTTGCTCAGTATTTACATGCTTTCTAGTTAAAATGTCAGACAGACTTCCCAAACTATGCAGAAGTAAAATAGCAGCTGTCTTTCTTATATGTCTTTAAAAAACAACAAACCATATTCAGTGTATAAAAACGACACATCATGAAGTTCCTTCTGTATTAAGGAAGGACTTATTAAGGTTCATTGAGACTTTGGGAGTTCTGAACAACATGGACCCATTCACATCTTGCCTTTCCTGACTCAGGACTTGAAAACATTAACAGAAGTCTCAAATGTCCACTCTGTTCATCTTTGTTCATTATCTCTTTTTTTTGTTAGGGCAATTTGGTATTACCAAATTATCTCTTCATTGCTAAGATTTCTTTTGGACTCTGTAAATAAATATTGCAAATGTTGCACCCTCTGTGACCTTAACTACCATAAAGCCCCTACTGAAGTATTTTAAAGAGATCATTTTTCCATTTTGTTTTCTTTCATTACTTGCCTATAAAATAATCATAATTTGATTGTTACTTTGAGAAGAATAATGAAATATGCAATGACAACTAATACGAATGAACCATGTGTTGGAAGGAAATAAAATTATAATCACTCAACAAGGAAGAACAATATATCTGAATTAAAATGCTGGTCAACAGAATACAGAGCTGACATTTACAAAGGTTATGTTTGACTGTAATAAAATAAATGGCAGCTCTTTGTGTACACAGTTGTCAATTAGCATTGCATGTGTGTCTCTTGGATACATTTATTTTTGCCTAATGACTCCTTATTCGAGATGTAAAAATCTATTATTAATGTTTGGTAAGTACTCTTAACTGAAGGAAATAACTAAGAATAATAGCTGCCTCTTCGTATTAGCATTTTCTTTTCATGAGAATGTCACTAAAATGAAGAAAAAATATATAACATTTAAAATTATGAGAACTGTTTGGAAACAGAAGAGTCAAAATACAACAGAAATTGAGAAGTTATATGAAAATCTTATTTACTATAGATTCAAGTGAGACAAGAATTATATTTTTTTAAGCTTAAATTAAAGCAAGTAGATCTGTTATTTGAACTTCTCATCTAGGGCTGCTGTAATGCAGACATGATTAATCTTGAATAATACTTTTTAGTAATTGAAAACAAAAATAATTTGCAAAGAAACTTTTATATTTATTGCAATGCAACTGTGTGACTCCCTGAACGTCTGAACCTTGTGAGTGATTTATTTATAATGGAAGTTTTATTTCCTTGTTGCCCTTAATCAGGAAACAAAGCTCTGCAGCTGAAACTCAGAAGGGATAGACTAGTTCCTTCTGACATCATCATGGAGTGCTGCTTTGCCTCAAGAGGAAATGCAAGGAAACATGCTTGCTGAATCTCTCATTAAGCCTGAGCTCTGCTGGATGTACAGAAATCCCTGGGTAGCACACAAAGGGGCTTTTTTTCTAGAATCACATCCCACTGTCAATTTAAGTCAGATTCTTTTCAGGATTTTGCAGTAAGCAGAAAACCCTCTAACTCTTCCTCCTGAAGAAGAATCAGGGTATAGATAGACTAAGGTGGGGTTTTTTTCACACAAGACAGAGATTGACTCCATAGTCTGATGTCACCAGGAAGGGCAGCTAGGGGTATCCTTGTTCTGGACCTTACTCGGAATAATTAGCACATTTTATATTAAAACAGTCATTGAAGAGAATGAACAAACAATCCTGGCAAAATGGACTTGGGACCAGGTGTGGTGGGTTGACCCCTGCCAACAGCCGAACACTTGCCCAGCTTCTTGCTCATTCTCCTGTCCTATGGGATGGGGACAAAATACAGGGAAGGCAAGAAAACTTGACATCACAATAATGACAGTTTAATAAGGAAAACAAAGGCTGCGTGCAGAAACAAAACAAAAAGGATTTAATTCACTGCTTTCCACTGGCAGGCAGATGTCCATCCACTTCCTGGAAAATCAGTTCCTTAACATGTCTAACTGTTGTCTGGGAAGACCAGCACCTTAATCACCAACATCCCCTGCTTCCTTCTCCTTTCCTTGAGCTTTTATTAATAAGCACAACATCATATGGTATAGAATATCCCTTTGGTCAGTTTAGGTTAGCTGTCCAGGTTGTGTCCCTTTCCAACTTCTTGCTGACCCCCAGCATTAACTGCAATGGGAAAAAGTCTTGATGCTGTGCAAACACTGTTCAGCAATAGCCAAAACAATGGGATGTAATCAATGCTCTAGTTATGTCTATAATGAAAAAGATGCACTGCTTCCTATACAGTTCCATTATGATATGTAGAATTTGATTGTGATGAATCCTTTGAATTTAAGGGTTTCAGTCCCTACCCATGGGATAGATGTAAAAAATGGGTATAACTTCAGACCCATTACAGTCTTCCATGTTTCCTACTGGCAAGCCCAAGTCAGCTTTTGTGGTGGATACTGGCCTCTAGAGAACTTTCTATTAAATGAAAATATCTCTTCAGGTCTTAAGTTGGTTTCTACTGTAATCAATGTCAGCTTTTTCAATTAAAAAAAAAAAAGTCCAGTACTTTCTGTATCAATTGCTTCAATAACACCATAATTACCTCTGTCTATTGGTTTTCATATATTAAGTTTTACAGCTGGTTGAAAAATTTGTGGAGGCAAACCCTGTTTTTTTTCCATTAACTTTTTAACAGTTTTTTAATGTTACAGTTTCAGTTATATATATATGTGTATATATATATATATATTTTTTTTTTTTTTTCCTTGTAGGGGGGAAGCCTTGATATTTTGCCTATTAATAGATTCAATCCAAAAGCTGAAAAGGAATTTAGAGGTGCTTTATTATTTTCCTGACTCTGGTTCTGAAATTCTTTATGGTTATTTACTTGAAGTACTTATCTAAGCAAATATGTTTCATTTTAATATGTTGAAAATGAGGCAGTTTATATGATAATGATTTAAGCCTTCAGTATCTCCTATCTATAATGAGTATTTCATTGGCCTTTATTTACATCTAGAACACTAAGGAAATGTTTTAATTTATTGCCAGATGAACTTGCTGACAATGTAAATGTGTTGACATCCATAATAACCAAACATACTGGGAACCACAGACAATACATAGAAAAGTGTTCAATAACAAAAACTTCAGTCTTATCTCAGGAAGAAGAAAGTTCAGGATTCATCCATGAAACAAAACAGACAATGATATCTTTTCTTCTTATGTTTTTTAAAGAAATGAAAATTTAATGTTTAGTGCTTGTAACATTTATCCCAGATGTCCTACTTATGACTACAGCAAAGCAATCCAATACAAATTTCTGTCTGACTAGAACCAAGATAAATGCAATCATCCAACAGAATCTATGTGGAAACCCTAGATAAGTAAATTTATGTTCCCACAGTGTATTACATAAATAGAAATATCTTCCACAGACATGCAAATCTTTTAAGGGTGATATTTTTAGAAATAAATTCAAAGTCAGACCAGAGATACATCCAGATATATTTCATATCATCAGTTATTCCTCAGCAGGAATAGTCAATATGCAGTCAATACTATTAAGATTCCACATCCCTAACATTTAAGTCAGAAACTAGTTTGGAAAGTGATTCGAGAACTGCAAAAGTATTTAAGCATATCTGAGATACCATTATATATATATATTTTGAGATGCATGGGTGGCATCATCACCACTGTATTCCTCAGAAGCAAGGTTCACTCCCTATAATTGCTTCTATTTCTTCTTTCAAGCTATAATGTTGTAATGTTACGTATAACTTACAGGTAACTCAGGAAACTGTACTGATTGACTACATTGTCTGTAGTATGACTACATTGATACACAGCTTGACCATATAGATGTATCACTGACAAAAGAGTCTTTCTAGTTTCTTCCAGCACTTACTCATATTCCTGGCAGTGAGAGACTGGAAGCAGACAAGTCCATGAGGAACTCTTCATCCCCATGAAAACATACCATTTTCCACACCCAAGCACCACGGTATGCTCTCACACTAAGGACTGAGTATGTACAAAACTTCGCAGCTGATGTGCACACTGCTTACACACAGCCCCTAGCTAGTTACTCTGCATACCTCCTACAGTGTAACAATTAGGATGAAGAGGATCTTGAAATCAGGAAACTGGTTTGCTAACCAGGTAATAGGTTTCATATTTGTTACCATTCTCCTAACTGCATTACTTAAATATTTCTATTATTCATGTCATTAGCTTTAGCATGAGAGGTGACTCTGAATGGGGGGTACAAAGTAGTTCTGCAAGTCATATAGCTCTATATTTAGCCCTATCAAAAGCAAATCTGTAAGCAGCACAACAGGACACATTCCACTGAGATCATCTCTGCTCTTTCCACATATGAAACCCATGTCAAACCATAAACTCCTATATGCACATCCCTTCCTCAGACCTTTCCTTTAGGAAAGGAAAGAACATCATCTTTGCTGTCTTCACCACCATTGTTTACTTTGAAGAACCTACCAAATAGAGGTACTTTCATTTAGCATTAAGTTTCATGAGACTGTAATATTTTTTTGAGACCAGAACCTCTTCTGGACATTTTCCCGGCCAGCAGAGTTGCCCTTAATTTTTCTTGGGTCTTTTTCCACCCAGTTTGGTTACAAAAGGTTTGTTTGTCAAAACAAAGCCTTCTGTGATGTGCTTTGTACTCCCTAGTGCTCTCCTTCCTTCTCTGGGCCCTCTGAACTCTTTTCCAGCACTACCACAGGACTGTAGCTTATCCTGAGATAACTTTAAAAGCCAAGAACAACAGCCATTCACCCTGTGAATGTATTAAAAAAAAAAAAAAAAAAAAAAAAAAAAAGAAAAAAAAAATAACACAAACAAAAAAAAAATGCAAAAAAAAAAAAAA
>JANIJG010013699.1:11633-28080 GCA_024611175.1 Megaceryle torquata
CCCTTTTCCAGCCACACCACAGGGATGCAGATTATCATGAAAAAACCTTAAAAACCAAAAAAAACACCCCTTCACCCTGTGAATGTATTAAAAAAAAAAAAAAAAAAAAAAAAAAAAAGGAAAGAAAAATCTCACAATTCACAAGTTACTTGCCAAAATAAAACTAAAATAAAAAAAAAGAAACAGAAAATACCTAGAAAACATAAGAAATTCTTATATACAGAAGTTTTCACTTGAAACAAAAGATTTTGTTTGATAGATACATTTTTCTACTTCATTGCTTGATGGAACAATAGCAGAGCAATAACAATTCACAGGGTAACAAGATGACAAATTAGCTAACTTATTCCAAAGTACGATACATAAATCATAAATTTAAGCTGCATTCTATTTATCTTTGTTTATATGACAAGTCTTCATCTAGATAACATATGGGAAAATCACAAATCCATGTTATTATTACTCAGGCAAATTCCCCCTGTAAATCAACCAGCTAGTGCAGAAATATTCCATGTTATTTTCAATTCTAAAATCACATAACAGGGGAAAATAAAGATACCAAGGAAAAACTGAAAGTCATGGGTGCCTAGCCATAGCAAAAGAATACTACTGAAAAAAACCCAGATCATCTACCAAATATGTATCAGGTCATGGGTCCTTTATAAGTCTCATACTTACTGTTGTAACACCATGTTATTTCATTCTTTATTCTTCTCCTTTCCAAACTCTCTATTAACACTAGCTACTCTTCTTAAGAAATCCAAGGAAATGAGATTTAGGATCTGCATCTGTCGCCTCTGAGATCCCCACTTTCAATCAAAATTGATGAGAACTGAGGTCTCAAAATCATTAAGTCATTGAAATTTATGTGAAAAAGGCATTTAGGTAGAAGACATTAATGCCTTCAGAGGAGGAAAACGTTGAAGAATTAGCTCAGCCATACTCTTAGGTAGTAGAAAATCAACATAAGGAGAGCTGTAGGAAATCAGCCTTCATAAATTCTGCTTTTCAGAGAAGTGTCCATTTCACTACCAAAATAAAAAAGGCCTTAGAGAAAAGAACATGATTTTTCTCCAGGCAATGAACAAATCTGAAGTAACAATTATGTATAGGTATATTCACAGTAGTATATAACAATTCTTTCAGACAGTTCATCAGAAATCTTTATTTTCAGTCTTCTAGGCTAGTTTTCCCTTATTAATATCAATCTAAAGCTTTAGACTTTCACAGTCTGCAAAGATGTTTCACTGCCTTTTCAAAAGCTCCCTGAACTCCTTTAAAGAGGATCTTAATTTCCTTTACTCCTGATGAGAACTGAATGCCTAATTCTCTTAGGTACTTTTGAAATTTTGTTAGAAAAATAATACAAACTAAACATATCTAGTGTGCTTGTTCCAATTCATCCCACATTGATAAGTGGCATAAATTACATAAAAGTTAAAAGGAGATAGAAATTCTGACAGATTTTTCAAAATATGGAGGAAAAATTCATTTAGTAGTACAGGAACACTTCTTCTGGAAGTACCATCTCACAGAAGATGTTCCAGTCACTTGGAATTGTCAAATGAAAGGCTCTTTGGGACAAGGAATGTAATTCTTGGGTGTGAAGCAAATGTGAAAAAATAACTCAGAATAAAAAATATAACAATAATGCAGAATACAATTGGGCTGGTGCATGGGATATCTTTCTGTTATATGTACTGCCAAATAGCCTCTTAATACATAAGGAAATATCATTTTGCCACAACTCCTCAGTAATAAAAAATGTAAATAAATTCTTTATAAAACAATTTCTGTAATGTCAAAATAACTCAAATGATTTGAGTAATATAGAAGGTTTTCCTTTTCATTCCTGAACTACATGGTAAGACACTGTGCATAGAAGAGGTGAGGTTCAGTCCTGGCCCCACACTAACTTATGTCCTAGATTTATGCTCTGATGAGAGGCAGAGGTTGTCCACTGCAAGAACTGACATTTTCTCCTCATCAATGGCATGACTCAAGTGATTGCCAAAGCCACATCCTGACTTGGATGCTGCTACTGTTGCGCACAGCAGTCACCTGAGATTGCAGTAATTCAGCAGCTGCTTAGCAGCGTGTGCCAACAGGCATCCGATGTGCTGCAAGCACCACTGAAGAAGTCTTTGACAGTGCAGAACAACTGCATTGAAGTTAGAGACCAGAAAAATTATTATCTATTCCCAGACACCTGATTAGGTTATTTTCATATTAACCAATGATGTATAAATAGATGCATATATAGATGCAAATGAATATTTACAAACAAAACCTTCAAAGCACAGTGAAGCTTCCAGAGAGGACTCTGAAGTCTACTATAGTGAAAAAAAAATAAAAAAAGACAAAAAAACCCCAGAGGTTGCTCTTCCTTGTTGTCATTGCTTATTTTCAGGCATCACTATAAATATGGACTGAGCCTGAAACACTAAAGTTGCCTCTGAATTGCAGTGCTTAGATGTGAAGTTGGGAGGATGTATTAAAAATTAATTCTTGTTAGTACAGGAGTACATCACCACCATGTTTATGAATCTGACCCTTAGCTTTTATTAAAAATGCTAAAAAATTAAAATTAAAATAATATATTTTCGTATTCTTTCTTTCTGGTAGGAAAACAACATAGTCTGTAAGCAGCAGGAGTAAACAAGTACAATTCTGAATTTTCTTTGCAATGTGGATTCTCTGATGTATAATAAGGAGTACATCTTTTTGCTCAGTGGGAGGATTAGTTTACCTGGGCATCTACTGTAACGGCATTGATGGGAATAAAAGATCTTAGCAATTTCCACCCCAGGTCAAATTGGTAATCAGGTTCTACATTCACTAGACAGTAGAGAAATGTTCAAGAATAGACTAAGAATGAGAAGCAGGGACAAACAAAAACAAAGAAACCACACAAAACCAGATTCCATTAAGCTAATCAATACTAACCGATTTTCTCTGATTTTTTACCAGAATTCCTGTGAAGACTTTTTGATTATACTTTGTGTGTTTCTTAATAGTTTTATAACTATTTAATAAGCCTAAACCTACTGAGCAAAAAAAGAGACTAAAAATAAATTATGTAACTCAAATTCCAGAAGTTAAAAAAGAATAACCCTTCCACTCTCAAGGGAAATCTGGTCTGAGCAGAAGAGTACCATGTATCAGACACTCTGGAAGGGCAAAATCGGTATAAACACCCCAAATGTGGGCAAAATATCAAATAGCACTTAGATGTCCTTAGGAACCAGTGCTGCACAGCCAAGAATCAGAATTGCAGAAGACAAATCCTATGCCAGAATTGTCTGGCTTAATGCTAAATCCCAGATGAAGAAGGCAACAATATTGAAAACTCCAGTATCCCCCCCCAGCCCATGAATTCAAACCAATGCACAGGGGAAGCTTGCAGGTTTCTGCAGCAGCTTTGGAAATTGAGTTTCTAATAACAATTTTTAAATGTGCAAGTAGAAAAATCTAAGCCACTCAGCTAAAGCAAAAGAAGAGCTTTACTAACCCTAAGAAAAAGAGATAAAGCAACCCAAAGTTTGAGACTAAAGAAGTTCCTTTATCCTGGCAGTTGTAACTGGCACATAGCATCCATCACATTAATGTCTAGGTAGAAAATAATTTGCTGCCATTTTGCAAGATTTATGAAGATATACTTTTTCCCCCTTTTCAGGTGAAGAGCACTTAATCCTAGTCATGTTTCAGGGCCTTATGAAATTTCTTATTTTTTTCTATCTTTTATGTCTGCCTTTCAGATGGTCAAAAAATCCACAGATTCCCAGCTGACCAATTAAATTTCTCAGACTCTCACTAAGATTTTCTTTAATTCAGTAACAACTGAGAAGACTCTTTGGGGCATATAAGGTATCATATATCACATCTCATATTTTTTTTCTAATTTCAGCAGCTGTTCCACACTCTCAAAGAAAACAGATTGACTTTTTCCCTATAGCACTGGTGGGGTGACTGACATCACGTTTATTATCAGGCCCATTTCAACTTGAGCCAATTCTGTAATAAGCTTACAGCTGACATGCTGGGTATTAAAGTGAGCCTATGTTATTCAGAAGTATTTGTTAAGTTTCAAACAAAGCAATGCTGGAAGGCCAAGTCCAGCATAGTTATTAATTATTAATTGTGTTATTATTATTGCATGCACTCCTAAGGCACTCTCCATAGTCCATCTGGTGTGCCCCTTGCATAATTTAGAATTACATCTGTTCTTTACTGGAGAGGGGAAGGAAAGTAAGACTTTCCTTTCTTTTGTCTGGAAATGCTTCCTTTGCAAAAATGACAAATCCAAGTGACAATGCACATAGTGTTTGGAATACAACATCAGGGGCACTTCAACATCCAGTGACAAGATGACAGTCACAAAGGATAAGTTTGACAAAAAGTCATGAGGAATAACTTCTAGCTTAGTCTTGTGTTTTTCCTGGTAGGAGCAAATCCTGGCAAAGGCAGATATTATTAACAAAAATTTTAAAAAGTCTTCTCTTCCTACATGGGCAAAGTAACACTGTTCATCACAGCTCCTAATCTGTGTTTGGAGAAAGAAGTAAGCCATAAGTAACATGGTCCCATGATACTAATAATTTGCAGAGAAGGACTCATGCCTGATTTGGAAGCCACGGGATAGAGCAAGACCACAGAAAAATAGAAATCATCTCCCCTGTGCTACAGAGCAGAGTTTTGCCTTTTCTTCAGAAATATTGTAATTATGAAGGACAAAACCCCCATATAGTATTTTTCTAAAACTAAATTGTGTGGTTTCAGAGACTGAATGTATATATAATTATGGAGAGGTTTGTTGGTTTTTTTTTTTTATAAAATTGAAGGAAAAAAAATGAAACCCACAACAGATTCTTTGCCAATTTATCATTAGTGAAACTTTAATATTCTTCTACTTCTTTAATGCCTATGCCTCATGATAAATATTGTATCAAGCAGAGTTTTAGGCAAAGAGATGTTAAAGTCACAGGCTGACGGAGGAAGCAAACTGTAGGAAAGAATCGATGGATCACAGGAGGCAAAAAGATGGATGGGACTTCAAGAAAGGGCAGGAATAAGGAGTAAGTCATCATGTGCAGGCAAACACTGTGTCTTGTGCCTCTGTTGGCACCTGGGCTCTCATGGACCAATACATCTTTCCTGAAATGAAGACTCTCCTTTCTACATGGCTTTCTGGCTCTTGCCTGCTTCCCACAATTTCAGCTAATATGCAGATTTTCTGGTCTATGGTACACAGGTATAGGTAAATTACAAAGTTCATATAGTCACTAATACGTGAAAGGGACTGACAAGAAGGTCCACCTACTCCTCATTCAGGAGACAAAGTCCAATTGAATATATATATTTCTGAAGTCAGTTCAATGTCCTTCTTTTGTTACACAATATGTGAACTTGATCACACCTTTCCCTCTTTTAAGCTTGAGGCAATGAAAATTTGCTTCAGACTCAGTGAAATGCACCTTCTACACTTCAACAGCATAATTTCCTCTGTCATAAATGTCTTGGTCCCTGGTCAACAGATGACTCTTGCCAGGTGGCAAGAGAATAATTTCTGAGAAATTATTGTTGAAGTTCCTTAGCCAGAATAAACATTGTAATTAATTATTTTGTTCAAAACATTAACATTTACCAGTTATACACTCTACCACCACAGGCATGGAAGGCATCATCAACACAGAGGTATAATTTAGAAAACTGAGTGGCCTTGAAGATCAGAAGACCAACAATTATATGAAATTAAAAGAGTAGAGTAAAAAGGCAGATTTTAAACACAAATTTATTTTTACCACTGCACAGTACAAGATGAGTAAGACACATTAGGAGAATTAGAATTGCATGAATTAATCAGGTACAGGTTTTAAGCCACCAGCGTGATGCAATTGTAAAAACTGATGCATACAATTATGAAATGAAGAAAGATGAGAAGCTAATACTACTATTGGATAAAATGTTGGTTAGATCTCAACTAAAAATAATAGGTGCAAATCACCCATATCTATGATTAATTCAAACTATACTAGGTGGAACAAAAGAAAGGTTAAAACAACAACAAAAGGTGATGTCTACAAACAATGTCTAGAAGTTGGCTGAGTTATTTGAGCCTGAAAAGAAGATTCAGAGACAATACCATTACTGACTACAGATATATCAAGTAGATAAGTATGAGAAAATGGAGAAAGCAAAGTTACTTATATCCAAAGACAGTATTACTATATATATATAAAAGATATATATACCCTGACTACAAATCAATTTAATCCAGGATTTAGAAAACAGTACCTAACTACCAGGAAATGGAGTTTCTCAGAATAAAAATAGTGCTGGAGCAATGGAGGTAAAAATGAATCCTGATAAGTGAGTGGAGGTGTTAAATACTTTTAATAATTCAGCATTTAGTAGTTTTTATTAGCTTAGCATTATACCTGTTTTTCACATGGTCTTATCCTGTTTGATACACTAGTATTCTGAGAAACCTCTCTTTGATGAATGATCTTTCATAGCAAAAACCAGCTATGCCTCTTTCAGAGAGAGAACATTTAAATCAACAAAACTATTACTAGCTCCGTGCTCTCTTGTAAGAGTAAAGCTGTAAGACACAGGAAGAAAACAAAACAAGGGCTATTCATAGAGCTTTCACCATGTGGAATGAACAGACATTTCCCATTTTCCACATGGAGCAAGGTATAGTACCTCAGGTATGATTAGTCACAATGAGACCTGTATCCTAAAGGAAAAAAAAAATAAAGAATATTGGTCGTATTAGACTATTCTGAGTGTAGAACAATGTCCAGAACTCCTAGAGCTGTAACAGTCTTCTTGTTTTAAGCTTGCATTGCTGAGACACCACACATGTGGTCATTTAAAATCCATGGAATTGAAACAATCAAATATGTCTGGATCCATGAAAGAGGGTCTATAATAGTTCAAAGTTAGAGAAAGATTGTGCAGCTAAAACTAGTTGATATGCCATTTGCAAACACTCCATCAAATTCAGCTGATAGATGTGAATAACGGCTCATTTAATTAATAAAATCCTATGGCCATCTAAACCTAACTTCTTGGTCATCCCATATTCATACCTAGCTTCATCTTCAATGTCCCAGCTAGTATTAACTCTACAAAAAGAGATTTATTTTCCTAGTCACTCTGATTAACAAGTCCAGTGCCATTCAATTCCAAGCTCCAAGTAAGAGGTTTTCTTTCTGAGATCAGAGAAGTTTGTTTTTAACTGCTCAGATTTACTGTGAGTTGGCATAATTGCATATTGCATTGTCTCATGACTAAATTAATCTCCCTCCTGTTTTTGTTCATCAGTTCTGCCAATATCTGTTCTGATATTGTAATGCTATTAAATCAAAAGGTTTTTTTGGCAGGCTTTTTAGTACTGGATTAAAATTATTACTGGTTAAAACTATATATCAAAGGTACAGTAATGTTCACCAGTAAGGCTGTTGCAAAGCTACAATATGCTGCAACGTTACCGTCAAGTCCTGTAACTTATTTTTCTGTCAATAGGCCTTAATCAGAGTACTCCATATGATTATCTAATGTGTTTATGCTGGGTGAAAAATAAGATGACTATTTCAAGCTCACTCTCCTGTCCCTATGGACATTTGCTGGTCTGTACTAGAGGCAGCACTGAGGCAACACAAGAGGAACATGAGAAAAAGAAATCTGGAAAGAAGGACAAGTACATATAAGGTGGTAGTTGGAAGAATTCATAAGGGTTGAATGGTAGACAAGATAGATCAGGAGTACCTGAGAAAGAAGGAATACATGAAAAGAAAGGGTCTTCAGAAAGAGAAAATTAAGGCATTTATAGGTTTATCTCTCTAGTAACTAGAATTCTACGTACTAGGAACATTTTTTTGTGACTTACCTGATGGAAGTACAGATACAGAAATAAATACCTAAATTTATTTACTGGAAGGAAACAACAATTGTAACCAGTAATGAAGTACAAGCAGCGGGCATAGATTAAAAAGAAAAAGATAAGAAAGCAATATTGCATAATCCATAAAGGAAAGTGAAATTTGTTTACACCATAGAAACCAAAATAAGAAAATACTTCAAATAAATTAAAGCTAAGTATTACTAAAACTGAACATTCTGCTAATGCTAAGCTTTCAGAGAGGTGGAAAGCTGACAGTGGATTTTCATGAATTCAGTACAATGAAGACATACTGAACTTGAGTATATTTAATCATCTCTTGGGAATAAACTATTCAAAAATATGAGTTTTTCAAAATACTTCTTCAACTTCTTTAGTTTTGATGTACAGTCAAGTATTTTAGACAACATTCAAAACAACAGAACAACCAGGAGACTTCATTGATACGTTAATTAAAAGCACTGTAACTAAAGAAAATTCAAAAGGCGAGTGCTTCTGCAAAAGCTTTAGAAATATCTGCATGTAAATAAATGTAATCCCCAGAGGCAAAAGTCTGTATTTACCAGAAGTGGATTCACAGACAGCTCATTAATTTTAACTGAAAGTAACCCATGAACACATTTTCGATAAGTCTCTAATTGCCAGAAGTGCTGACTCATCATGAACTTATTTGATGTGTAAATAAAAGTGAATTAAGGGAAGTGTGAAAAAACCATAAGGTAACCACTCACACTAATCAGAGGCAGAGATATGACCTGGAATGAAAAAAATAATTAGTAAGCTACAATTTTGCTTCTGCTTGAATGTTTGCTTAGACAAGGCAAAGTGAATGGATGCCCTTTGCCACAAATTAAAAAAAGGTGTTAATCAGATGCAGTATCAAAACATCTTTTTTAGAAATTTTATCTATGAAAACAAGCAATTTTCCCTGCAGAAAAGGAGTTTAATGGTAGAAGAAAATGTTTGTAAACTAGTGAATACTGAACTGAATTATGTAAAAATGCACATACAGGAAACTTGAAATAAAAAGATAAAATAATACTTAATAAGAGATCTTTCTCAAACTTCAGGGCTATAGCTTTTCAGATGTGACACAGATGATCTGTTCTTCACACCATGTAATTTGCCATGAATAATGGCAAAATGTCTACAACTGTTTTATGGGGTTTAGTAATTGCTTAAAAAGAGGAGCAGCAGTGTGATGCTTTATTCTAATTAATTTTCATTAGAGCAGAATTCCTGAAGATAAGTGCAACTTCCATTCAACAGTAAGGCCTTTTGAGCCATAGCTCAGGAAACCTCTTACTCAAACTATCAATCATGGGTTAAGAAAACGAGCTGAATAGAACAAGGTAGCACTTATCAAACAATCTCTCAGGGACATGGTTTCTCAAATACTTTTTATCCAATACTGCATACACTTCCATCATGTTATTGCCATCATACTTATTTCCATTAACTAATAATCCTGCTACTTGTCCTGAGAACACATAAGCAAGTGTTTGGTCTAGATGTTGGTTCAAATATATGGTACATTGTAACAGTTGGAGTTCATTTATTTCTGATGCTTATTATAAAATGATTCATTCCAGCTATGCATATATACATTCTGTATTCTAGATAATCCTGTTAAATCCTTAGACTATGATTCTCTAATTTGATGAACTGAACCTGATTTTAATGTATTTTAATGTAGGTTGACTTGAAATTGAATCAATAATTCTTGCTTAGGAAAAAATCATTGGAAGGGGGCAACAAAAAAATATCTATGTAAAGTATTGCTCAGACGTTAAGAAAATTATGTAAAGCTATTCAGTCTTGATTTCTGATGTGAATTTATTCCCCCCAAAAAAGACTGGAAAGCGGGCAATTACAGTTATGATAAAAGAAAAAATAGTTTTAAAATCATGAAGTAGCTGGGAATTTCTAACTAGTACCTTACCAGACCTTCCACAACTTGTAGTTGGCAGCTTTATTGAAAACATCTTATTAATTGAGTACCAGGGAAACACAAATTGGTAAGAATGTGCTAATATCTCTTGCATGTAAAACCATAAAAATAACTTATTTGATTATTAATTCACTCAGAGAAGTGCAATTCAGGAAACACATCAAAAAATGCACTCTCTTTGGTTTATTTTTGAGGTATTGAACATCAGAAGTCTTCTTTCACTACATCATTTTATGGCTCTTGGAACAATCCATCAGCAGCTCCCCTCAGGAAGTAGCACAGTGTGACACAGGTGACTAACCGCAGACACGCAGTGTCCTTCCAGACCCCAATGGTGTCCAAAATACAATAGATATGAGCAGCTACAGGAGCTCTACATGAGGTCCTGGTAAGGCAGACGAAATCTAAGCAGTTACTGGAATAGCTACAATGGCACTAGATATTTAGTTTAGGAATATGAATAATACCTTCAGAATCTGACATCCTAGAAATTCAAGTAAACTAAATCAAGTAATAGCTACCTCTGAAATTATCTTCCTCTCTGACTGGGATCATCCATGGCACCAATATTCCACCAAACTATTGTTTCAGTGATTCAGAGTGGTAAACTCAGCAGATGTAGGCTCCCTTCAGAGGAGCTCCCCTACATATTTTATATATATTTTATCCAGACTTTTTGCTATTAAGATTCCCTACATCCCTTAGCAAATAGACAGATACTATGAAATATAAACACAAAAAAATGACAACTCACCAAACAATTCTTACATTAATCTTTCAATTTTTCTTGTAACTGAAAAGAGGAAAGAAGACGACCTTGAACACAAGTACTACACAGGACTAGTTCATGTAGTTTTCAGCTTTAGATTATTCGTTATGTGACCCATTTCTAACATTCATAATGCCTCTGATACAGTTTAACACATTTAAATTATTTGACTGAATGGAAAGGACCTTGTTGACAGTACAGAATGCCAAAGATTAAGTTGTTAGTGTTAAAAATGAAATGTGTTCTGATCACTACCAAGGGCCATCTAAGCAGGTAGATATATCTACAATACTTGCTTCTCAGTTTTTATTATACCCTTTGCTCAAAAAGTTAGCTACTTTCTCTGCTTCATTTTGAGCACTGAAAGTTAATAATGTTAACAGTTTTTGACTTTTTTTGGTATTCTTTTTCTAGATGAGTAAGCACAGCAGGGAAACACATAAACCACTTCACATTTCTGAAAAAATGCTTCAAGAATCACTTAGGAGTGAGTTCACAAGAATTAGCAGAAGTGAGAATGCTTAATTCAATCAAGAGAAGTGGGCTCCTAAATTAAGTGTGGGATGTAATTTCTTGACTTTCCCTTCAGTTTTGAAATTAAAGGGAGCTTTTTTCCCATCTATCAACAGGTTCAACATAATTGCCTGGAATACAAATCTGGGGAGGGACTAACATGACACAGTTTTTTGGAATTACACTACGTACCATGGAGAGAACATTCTCAAAAAATTTTCAAGGCAGATCTAGCCATCTTATTTTCCTTTTTTTTTTTCCTTTCCCCAATTTTCCAGTTTTCTAGCATAAAATACCATTTCACTAAAGTGACACCTTTCATAAAAATATGCTTTTATATTACATTTTCAGGGAAAAATGAAAATATTTTGTCTCAGGCAGGACAAATGTTTCATTTTGATTTTAGGATGCTAGTAGTTTTATTGTATTACTTCTATTATTTTTATATTAAGATCATTAATTTAATGCTGCATACAGAAAAAAAAGTAACAATAACCTAAGCTATTTTATCTCTAGCCTCAATAAAATGCAATATTATATAATTTTATTAATTTTATATTTTAATTTCTCAATAAGACCTGGTTCAAATTTTTAATTATTCATGTATCTACTTTTCTAAATAGCATAAGACCAGGTTAGTCAGGAAGGACCTGCCTTTCATAAACCCATGCTGACAGGGCCTGATTGCCTGGTTGTCCTGCATGTGTTGTGCAAAAGCACTCAAGATGATCTGCTCCATAACCTTCCCTGGTGCCTGGAACAAGTGGTAATGATTGTGAGACTTCTCTCAGGTACCTGTGGAATATTTTGTCTACCTCTTCATCCTGACCAGGCAATCTGTAACAGACTCCCACTACGATATCTGCTTTGTTGGCCTTGCCCCTGATTCTTACCCATAAATACTCAACCCTATCATTACCATCATTAATCTCAAAACAAGCACGACACTCCCTAACGTACAGGGCCACTGCACTGCTTCTCCTTCCCAGCCTATCTCTTCTGAAGAGTTTATAGCCAACTACTGCAGCACCCCAGCTGTGCAAATCATCCCACCATGCTTTTGTAATGACACCCATATCATAGTTTTCCTGCTGCACAATGGTTTCCAGCTCCTCCTGTTTGTAGCCCGTGCTGCGTGCATTGGTGTAGATGCACTTCAGTTTGGCTGTTGATCACGTCACTTTTTGGGGGGGAGAAGGCCTAATTCCTACCTGACCATTCCCAAGCATTTCTATGATTTCTAGCCTATCAATATACCTTGTCTCTTTGCTATCACACGACACTCTGTCCCCTACCTCCACTGGAATGGCAGACAAAAAGACCTCGCTAACACACCATCCCAAAAACATTGATGTGCCACCCCTAAACTTGTCTCTTGCAAGCCTGGTTTTATCCCTTGACCCATTCAAATATAATTTAAATATCTTTTGATAACCCCTGGATAGAAAAACACCAGAATAGGGAAATAATATTTGGATATGCACCGCCCCTAAAAAGATGTCTTCACAGTGGAGAGTAGCCTTTATATCCCCTGAGTGTCTACGTGTTAGGCAAGCTGAAGCCCCCTCTGAAAAATCCCACAGCAAGATAGCCAACTCCTATTAAAAAGTGAGTACCATCTTCAACATCTATAGCATAAAATAAGTATGCCTACATTACACACCAATGCAGTGGCAAAAGCAATCAATTGAGCAAGTCCATTTATCTAGCTGAGAAACGTGCTGCCGAGCAGTAGCTGCACACAGTAACATGGACTGACTCACCTCATGTACCCCAAAACACTGTTCCCTGATACACAACGGGGAGGCCCCAGTTGCCAAGATTATTTTGCCTCCCACCTGCCCACTGTGCAGGAGTACAAGGCTTCACACTATTCTTTACATAAAATGTCTTTTTGTTTGTTTTTAAATGACCACTAGGAACTAATTAGCTAAATTAATTTCTCTTCTGATACACATGCAAAAAATCCCATTTTTTCTTGTTACTTTTCCTTAAATAAAAGCTCTGAAAATTCCAGAAGAGTCCACTCTGTACAAAAGTGCAACTGAAACATGGGCTAGTGGGCATCACATTGCTGAATAGAGCTCCTTACAAACACTGGCAATGTACCAGACTTCTGCACCAGGCTCCAGGGCCTTTCTGATAACTACAACAATCTAATAAATTATACTGAAACAGTGGTACATTTGGCTCCAAGGACACAGGGATAAATTTTTTTAAGCAATAGCAAATTCATCAAAAAGTTCAGCTTCAGGAAGACTGAGTCTATTTGTGAATTCAGTTTTAAGGTACAGAGACTAAGGTATTGAAGATACAGAAACATTTCATGCTGACAGTTTAGAAAAACAAAATATATATTTAGAAGTTTGTTTCAAACTAAACTACAGAAAAAAAAAGACTTTTTAAAAAGCCTAATGCTAAATAGTCAAACTTCCCTAAATATTGTTTCAATTAGCAAGATATCTTGATCTGAGGGGAAAACACCCCACCTTTCCTACCCCAACTGTAAATAATTCCCATTAAGATTCTCCTGAGCATAAAATGTGATTGGTATCCAACTACAACACTGAAAAGTACATTACTCACAGAACTGACTTACAGGTTTTTCTGAGCTACTTTCTCTAAGTGGCTAGCTGGCCATTATTCCACAATTAAAAAATTTTTTAAAAATCTCCATTCAACTGTATCACAGGATCGTGGAATTGTAGGTGTTGGAAGGGACCTCTGAAGATCATCTAGGCCAATGATGGAGTAGATCCTGCTAGCTAGGTTCCTACTAAAGCAGGTTCACCTAGACCAGGTTGCACAGGATTGTATCTAGGTGGGTTTCAAACATCTCCAGAAAAAAAGACTCCATAACCTCTCTGGGCAGCCTGTTCCAGTGTTCTATCACCCTCTAAGTAAACAAGTTTTTTCTTATGTTCAGATGAAACTTCCCATGTTCTAATTTGTGTCTGTTGCCCCTTGTCTTATCATTGGGCACCACTGACAGGAGACTGACTCCATCCTCTTGTCACCCACCTTTTAGATATTTTTAAGCGTTGATACAATCCCCTCTCACCCTTCTCTTCTCCAGGCCAAACAGCTCCAGTGCTCTCAGCCTTTTTCCTGAGATGTTCCAGTCTCTTTATCATCTTTGTAGCTCTCCATTGGACTCTCTCTAGTATTTCCCTGTCCCTCTTGAACTGGAGAGCCCAGAAGTGGACACGGTACTCCAGGTGTAGCTTCACTAGGGCAGAGTAGAGGGGGAGGAGAACCTCCCTTGACCTGCTGGTCCCACTCTTCTTAATGGACCCATTGGCCTTCTCAACTACAAGAGCATACTGCTGGTTCATGGAAAACTTGTTATCCACAAAGGGAAGACTAATACTGAAGATAAAATATTCAAGCGCTAAATAAAAGAAAACCTGCATCATTAGCTAATAGACCTAAATTTTGGAGAGAATTAGTTAAGTGCACCAAGATCAATATTTTACCTTTTTTTATCCTCCCATCTGTCTTTGTCAAGTATGCTCTCTTAAACAGTAATGAAAGGCAAACCTCATAAAAAAATAGTAACATTTTCAGACTCTCAAGCAGTCTCAGTTTTCCTAAATTCTGGTTGCAACATGTATTAATTGACTTTTACCAAACACTGCTTATCTTAGACTGAAACTTTAGTTTTCTTTTCATGGAGTTCATAACTTTGAAGGTCAGAAAGGAACAAGGTGTATGTAGTGTTATCCTCTCACATGGAACATGCCAGAGAGATCCAAACAGATACCAAGTTGCAGCTGTAATTCTGAAGGCACAGAGGAGTGCTTTTGACATACTTCCCATTGTCAGCACTATTAAATAAATCCCTGCTGTCCAAAGCAGTGTCATGTAGAAAGATCTCAATCTCGTCTTGGTTGTTGGCCAGCTGCATAGGATGCAAAGGATGGATACTTTTTGCCTCTCTGAACTGGAAAACTCTAGTTCTGTCCTCCGTATTGCACACCTTCCCCCAGCTGTTAGGATACACAGCTGTTCATACAGTACTCAAAACACAAATATGTAAACAATAAACATTTCTCTCAAATGGCTTCTAAGAATTATCTACTGAATCCTGAAAATTTCCTCTTGGCAAATGGGGACTTAAATCTGCCTGGCAGACTTGTGTGCCTGTGGTTGCTGTACCCCCTTAGGGAGAGGAGCAAGATCTCCCTATGAGATGAAAGCAGAGATTTGACTTGGAAGGAAAATAAGAGAAAACCTGTCTGATTAACTAGATAATTACATTATTTATTTTTAAGAATGATCCTTATACAGTATAAGTACACAAGCTTCCAGCTATTTGAACACCAATTTGAAGGAAAGTAAGCACAACAAAAGGACTAAAAATTTCCATTCCTGTAGAGAGATTCTGATCCTTTTTGAGAGTGAAGTTCTAGGAATTCAAAGGAAACTAAATCTTACATATGCTGTAAATACTGATAGCTGCATTGAACCTAGTGGTACTAAACCCAAGCTTTGGCTTCTCAGTGGATTGTACGTGGTTCAAAGTAGTGCCACAGCAGTACTTTATTGTTTGTTTGGCTAATAAAATATAAAATATGCCATTGGTTATCGGTGCTTCTGAACTGATAAATTCAACTGACACTAAAAGTCTGCTCACACAAAACTAGAAAATTTGTTGCATTCCTAAACTGTAAAGGTGTTTATTGTAACTTGGATATTCATCTAAAAAATACAATACTGCTGCCTGTCAAGTTTGTCACTGAAGCTTTTTTCTTTGTTTTGGAAATACTGCAGAATTTTCAGCCATTGGGATTTCTAAAGATACCAACATTCTAGATAACTTGGTTTTATATTTAAAGAGACAATAACTACATAATAAATAGTAGCATTGCTCCGTTACTCTATTTCCTATTTGCATGAAAAGTCTCTGTTTAATCCTGATAGTTTTGTACCACAAGATTTATGTGTGTTCATGTGTGTTAACCTCTATATGCATGAAATCTGGAACAATTAAAAATAGGCTCAGCTCTCCCCTCCAAGCAGCTAAAAAAAAAATATTATTTTTGGCTTTTCTTTTCCTTCTTTTTTCTGAAGACTATCAATGAATTACTACCATAAAGCTCAGAAGAGCTGGCAGTTCTTGGTGGGAGAATTCTTCAAAACAGACATTAAGGAGTTTTCCAAACTGAAAGTAAATGGATACAAACTAGAGAAATCCAACACCAAGTTTAAGAGACCTTCCAACCTCCCATCTCAGGCACATAAGTGCCTGCAATGACATAGATCATGACCACTTGCCACCCTGACATAGTAATTTACCTCTCTGAAT